>OVAX01004607.1:0-12499 GCA_900406405.1 Lepidium africanum | reverse complement strand
TGTAGAAAGAGGTACCTTCGTGCACAATTCTAGTATCAATTAGATTTTGACTAGAGCTTAGAATCTGCAAACTAACGTTTTCTTTCCACAATAACAGTAGACCACCAGAACTGTGTCCTTGAGGTGTTACGATAGAGTAATTAGGAAACTGCAAGGTTTTAACTTTATTCAATACAAAAGCATCCTGATTTTTTGTTTCCATAAGGAAAATTACATCTGGGGAAGCATTTTTAACTACTTCCTTAAGACGTCGAACTGTCAAGGGGTTTCCCAAACCATGATAGTTCCAGCTCAAAAATTTTAAGGAACATGAGTAGATGGATTTTGAAAATCCATCTGCTTCTTCTTCTTGATTGTAGGGATCATAGGGATATGAGGTAGCTGGTCAACATTTGAGGTAATTAGTCTCCTTTGAGATCTAGAGCCATGCTTAACTTGTTTTTTCTGGCCTGAGTTGCTAGTTCCTGCTTCAAGGTTTAGCTTGGGTCTAGGAGAAATTTTAGTAGTCAGAATTCTCCTCTTTCTTATTCTGCCATCCGCTTTAAGCTTAGGACTGATCGTGTTTTTCTTCCTTGCAACAGGAATAGCTATATTTTTGTCCTTATAATTGATCCGAGGAGGAGATAGTGACGCATCCCCTGGATTATTTATAGGACCCAACTTCTGGGATACTAGGAGCCGCTGATCTGGACAAGAAGCCATAGTCTCTTCATTCATTAGGGCCTGGGAGGTCATGGCATTTTTGGCCATCTTCGAAGCATTTTTCTCCAAGAGTCATTCCTCTTTTGCTATCCTTAATCTTTCTTTTCTCGCTGCACTCTCCGAGGGATCAACAATAGAGGTACATTGAGACATATAATCTCTAACCTCACTTAGCGCAGTCTGGAAAACTGCAGCAGGAACTTTCTCTTGACTCTTTTCATAGGGGGACGTCGTATTCTCGAGTCAATATCAGTTACATGCTCCTTTATATTCTCATTAGCGTTTACTGAGTTAACTCTTTCAATAGGTTGCCAAACTGATCTGGTATTGGGAATTTCCTGGGTATGAAATTGCATTCTGCACTGCGAATGATTACTTTGATAATCGTTTCGAGAAGATGAGTTGTGGGCTGGGGGCTCTCTTCTCTTGTACGGGTGATATGAAGCATAAACTGTTCTTGAGTGACAATCTACTGAGGGTTTACTTCTTCCTGATCCCTGAGTTTGTCTAACTGCCTTTGATCTAGTAGTATTTGGGTGTCGATTTCCCTAGTTTTTCATAGGTAATGTAGGCAGTTACGGCTTCACCAGATTCAAACTCCACCTGTGTTGAAGTGATAAGGGGTTTCAGTGCATTGACACCAACTCTCATTCTGAGTGAAGTACCAGATATGTCCCCCTCATAAAAGTTGTCAATCCCGTTCCCAAGGTAAGAGAGAGTTTCAGTTGANGTAGGCAGTTACGGCTTCACCAGATTCAAACTCCACCTGTGTTGAAGTGATAAGGGGTTTCAATGCATTGACACCAACTCTCATTCTGAGTGAAGTACCAGATATGTCCCCCTCATAAAAGGTGTCAATCCCGTTCCCAAGGCAAGAGAGAGTTTCAGTTGACNTAAGAGAGAGTTTCAGTTGACCACAAGTGTACTGGTATACCCTATATCTTAACCCAGAAAATTATCTGTGAAGGGAAGTCTGGAGCAGTAGTAGCTTCCTAGCGTTGCAGTATGAGCATCCATCGAGCAAAGTGATATGGCTAGTTCTGCAAAACCATCTTCAGGTCAGCTTCTGAACCAAACTGAAATTGAAATTTGCCTTCTCCTAAATCGGCTCCCACGGGTTTCGTTGCAGTTCTCCACATTATCTTCTTGATTTTGGATGCCCTTTCCTTTGGCTTCCCAAGGTATTCTAGCAGCCATTAATCCAGCGCTAATGTTACTGTTAGGAGAGAAAATTTACTGCAAGCAGTTACTAGTTGTCCAAATCTCACATACATACTAAGGGAAAGTAAACAACAATAAGTTAGAGAGATGTTGTAAAAAAGGGAGTGGACCAGAGTTTTCAATACCACTACTGGGTGCAGCTTGGGAGTACAACACTCCAGAATACAGTAGTGGAAAGAGAAATTACTTTGTAGACACATAGAGACAAGATCCTTGGATGGTTGAATCATGAATCGTACAGGAAAGTTTAAACATCACTTTAAAAGTGAGAAAAGTCATTTTGACATATAAACTCTTAGATCTACGCTGAGGATGTAGTTGCATAAGCTTAGCCTACTTAGATCTGCAATCTTCAGATACTTAGGGAGCTTATAGATTTAAACTTGGCTGGAGAACTTGTCGGAAAACCAGTTAATGGTTTTGTTGTATCCATTTAAGGATAAAAACCAGGTGGTTGACCAAACCCATGAATAGGATTTTGAAATATTTTACCAAAAAAAGTCAAATACCAGACATAGTAAACTCTCTTGAAAAACGTGCCTGAGAGCGTAAAAACGTATCTAATTGGATTTAACCATTGCTTAATAATTATTTTGTGTTCTAATTTGTAACCCAACAATAATACAATATCTTTCGTTTCTCTAAAATAGAGGATTACTGAAATTTAGTAGTCAATAGTAATGGGGAGAAAGATCCCTGTTCAAATTAACTACCAAAGTTATCATGATTTTATAATTAATGTTATTTTGGTAAATATTTTTTATAAAATATAGTAAAACATGTATAAGTTAATAATGTCAAAACACTATTTACATGCAAGTGACTTTTAGTCTAATGGAGGTGGTAAGTCTACTAAAGGCAGACGCATTTGCATATCTAGGGATCGAGTCCTACTGCCTGCCTTATGCAGAAATTTGGCTAATGGGCCGGCTAGTTGTGGCCCAATGTTGACAAAAAAAACTATTTACATTAAAAACAATTGTGGAATGCCAAAGTTCTTTTTGGTTTGGTGTTTAGGATGATTCAGCTAATAACTATGATATCTAGGGTTTGATTCCTCCATTCTACACAGTTGGTAGATCAAATAGGAATTTTGAGAGTTGAGTTAGGCTATGTATTATGTCTTGTCACTCCAATTGTTGATTAAAAAAACAATTGCGGGATAAACCTCTCATCTTATTACGGGTACTCGATGTTCAGCTTGAAGATCCAGACTCAGGACTCATTACCACAATCCCGATTTCGATCTAGCAATATCAATAAAAACAATATTTTGGACACTTTTTCATGATTTTGCATGCGATTCAAACTCACACAATACGAAATACCACAAAAATGACAATAATAACATTACACTTGGTTTCTGACACAAAATTGTTTCGATATCAAGAAATTAATGACACTCGAGTTTAGGGTTTTTCAATTCTGAACTTGGGGATTTTTTATCCACGAGAGAATGGAGAGGCAAACGAGTCAAGTTTATTGGAGTCGGGTTTTAAATTTGATCTAATCATGGTCTTACTTGGTTAACTTCCAAATAAAACTATTTAAACTCATGCAACCAACAAAATTGTGGAATTGGGTTTCAAACTTTGAATTATGGTGGATCTATAAATTTAACTCCAGTGTGCAGTTAGATTGAGGTTCAAAGTGTGTACGATGCTATATGAATCTTCCGAGATCGAAATAGACTGTTCTCCTTCCTATTTTATTAGAATAATTTTTACAGTTTTTTTTGTGAAAAACTTTGGAAAAGGAAAAATAATAATTCGAGTGATGTGTATTGTCACTACTTTTTAATTGAGAACGTTTAAATTATATTGGAATTTTACCCAAATAGGTAATGTACAGAGCAGTCCTTGCATATGAGAAATTGTTGGTTATTTAAGTTTATAGTTATTTAAATATGTGAACAATTACAAGTGGTTATCATTTCAAACATACGCTTGCAAACGTACGTTTAAAAGTCACAACTATTGGTTTAAAAGTTGCAACCGTTTAGACATTATAAAACCTCCATTTTACTGCATCACAAGAGAGAGAGATAAGTGGAGAGATTAAAGAGATTAAAAATTCATTATGAATTTTAAATAAATCACATAAACAAAACACAAATTTCTAATTGTTTATTTTGGATTTTAGCCTAGAACAAGAGATAACTTTGATTGTCATATTGTAGAAGGGATTTCGTATTTAACCCAAAACTTGTGAATAAGGGTCAAAATACTCTTTAAGAAAAGTGTCATCAAGCACGATTCAATCATTATCTAAGTTCATCGACCAATACCTTCATTATAATCTTCAACATTCTTAAAGAGTATATACAAATGAACAATGACTAATGTCTATGTCTGTGAGATGACATCAAAGTTTGGAAATTTAGATAAGTTTGGAGTACTCGATTTTCAAAGATGGGAAAAGGAAAGAGTGTAAAGATTCTTGTCCAATATATGATCAACTAGGATAAAAGTTAAGGGAGGAGAAAATCAATTAAGAAGTTCTAATCCATATCATACATTATGGATCAACGTTAGTCTTTCTTTTACATTAAAAAAAAAAAATTGTTTGTTGAATTAACCCAAAACTACATGGATTTCACAAATAAAAATCATGAAATGAATTTATGTTTGGTATCAATGCCATCTAGATTTGGTTAATTCACTACTTAACAATAACCGTAATTCATTTCAAAGCAATTCATCATGATGAAGTGATAATATATTACGTACATGAAAATGAAGCAAAAAAATTTTCTCAGATCAATGTCTCAATGTCTCTGGTAGTTTGTTGTCTTAATTGCAGTCTTTGTATCTTTTGATGTTCTTGAAACAAGCTTTAGTGTATGAAAAAATTGTCAATGTATGAAACAAGCTTCAATTGCCATTAATGTTTATTCCATTTCTCTTAATAGTTCGTGGTTCAATGACCATGTTTGATGTTCTCGATATTTCATAGTAAACCATAAAGAAATAATCACAACACAACACAATATAGACATTAACTGAAAAGGATTGTTTACATTGTTTTCAATTAACTGAAAAGATGATAGAGACAAGACAAATCCTATGCTAACTTAAAAACTTACAAAGACATGGATCGTCTCTCATCCAAACTGAGAAGTTTCCAACAAAAAAAGCATAGATGAGTTCCTAAAACAGACAACAAAACAACACATAAAACTAAAATCAATCCACATCGTGGAGTGAGACTTGAGAGGGCTGGCCTTGAGTGGACTGCGCTTAAGATGGCTCTATTTGACTGGCTAGGTCTAGTTGTTCATTTAGAGTGAATTTGGATGCTAGAACATGCTCTTGCAGAAAGTTTGACATTATAAGATGCAATTACATCAAGCTCTTTGACCAAGAATTCTTCAGCATACGGTGTGCACAAATCGTTGTGATTAACAGCAATCTCATATCTCTTAGAGATACTTACCATGCCCAGCCACCTGATTGTCTCTAGCATATGGACAAATGCTTTCCATCTCGCCTTCGCAATGGAAACATTGAATGACTCCACTGAATTTTTTTCCATGTCATCGCAGCAATTATCTAGATTATATAATGCCATGCACAATGTTTGCAGATTATACTTTCAAACATCCTCATATACACGAGTGTCATGATTCAGAATGTTCTAGAGGTTCCTTGCATATTCAGCCTCGTTATAGCTCCAAGCAAGTGTCGACACAAGTGGTTTCATGTAAGGCCTATTACCTAATCTCTTCTTGAGGTTAGCGTATATGTACCTAACACATGTACGATGCTCAGCTATTAGAACCTCAGTTTCTTCTACTTTTACAAATCCCTCGTAGACATAAGAAACAAATATCAGTTTCTACTATAGTACAAAAGATGCACCATGTGACAGTATGAGACAAATCAAACAAAAGACAATAACATGTGACCAAGTAGTTTATAGATATATTAAAATAGTCACTAGTTGCCATTTAAAAACAATTCAAACTGACAAAAAAATATCTTTAACACAATCTTATTATATTGAAAATGTACTTTAATAATTAAACTATGGGAATTGGTCTCCGGTGAGCACTCCTATGGATGCGAGTGTAAAGCTTATGCCTAATAAAGGAAAAGTGGTATCACAAGTTGAGTATGCACAAGTGATTGACTGCTTGATATATGCCATGATGAGCACTAGGCCGAATATAGCTTATGCAGTATGAAGGTTGAATAGATACACAAGTAATTTTAGTACTCATCATTGGCAAGCTGTAAGACAAGTGCTCAAGTATTTGAAAGAAACTATAAATTATGGTTTAACCTATGTTGGATTTCCTTCCGTCTAAGAAATATATTCAGATGCAAGTTGGATCACCATCATGGAAAATCATTCTTCTACAAGTGGTTGGGTGCTCTTACTTGGTAGAGGTGCCATTTCATGGGCATCGAAGAAACAAACTTGTATTACAACCTCGACAATGAAATCAGAATTTTTAGCATTAACGGCCGTGGGAAAAGAGGCATAGCGGCTAAGAAATTTAGTGCCCGAGATTCCATTGTGGCTAAAACCAGTGTCACCTATTTCTGTTTGTTGTGATAGTAAAACTACTTTGGCTAAGACTTATAGCCAAGTGTATAATGGTAAGTCGAGACATATGGGAGTTCGACATAGTATGGTACGTGAGTTGATCACTCACAGGGTGATTACCCTAGATTGTATTCGGTCTCAACAAAATCTAGCTGATCAATTGGCAAAGGGACTAGCTAGGGACTTAGTGATAAAGTCGGCAAAAACAATGAGATTAAAGTCCATTTGAAATCTTTAACCGTAGGATACCCAATTCTCCTCTTATACAACGTTAGAGGCTGTTTTCAATATAGAAAGCCCACACTTATAGATTGAAACACTAATTTATATCATTCCGAAGTAAGTGTTTAGACCTGCAAGAAAGGATAGGTTGAAGTTTTCTTCTTAATAGATTTTTTGAAAAATTGCATTTGCAGGTGCAAGATTAAAAGATCTTATTTATATGGGTGTTAAGTGTAGCCGCTTCAAGAAGGTTGGACTCAGCTTTGTATATGCTCATGAAAGGATAAGATTACATGGCTAATGATAATATTGAAATTACTTAAAGTAGTGTAGAAATTTGCGTGTATGTTATAGATTGTACTCAAATGAGTTGAAAATATTCAATTCATGGACGTTCTGATTATCGGTATTTGAAATGTGTAATATTACTAAGATTAAAATTCAATCATCATGATATTTTCATTTATGCATGAGTTTGGTTTATGTGAGGTGATTTTGAATCAAAGATTGAACTTAAATGGGGAAGGAATGTTGGATATATAAGTTTATGGTAATTTAAATTTGTGAACAGTTATGATTATCATTTCAAACGTAGAGTTGCAAACGTAAGTTTAAAAGTCACAAGCATTGGTTTCAAAGTTGTAACTATTTGGACATTATAAAATCTCCATTTTACTGCATCACAAGAGAGAGAAGTAGAAGGATTAAAGAGATAAAAAAATCATTCTGAATTTTAAATCAATCATATAAAAAAATCACAAACTTGTTGTTTCTCTTAGATCTTAGTGTAGAATAAAAAAGAACTTTGATTGTTATATTTTAAAAGGGATTTCATGTAATCTAATGCTTATGAATAAAGGTTCAAATACTATTTAAAGTGTTATCAAGCACAATTTAATCATTATCAAAGTTCACGACCAATACCATTCTAATCTTCAACAGAAATGATATCAATAATCTTGGTGAATAATTTGGTACCACTGGTGCCGAATATAATGTCAACATGTTAGATGGTCATCAGGTAATAATGATCTCTCTCTGCCTTCGTTTAATTCATATTAAACTATTGACATTTGATTTTATCGAATCTTGACCAACTGTAAATATCTATTAATACAAAATTACAAATTATCCAATACGTGTTGAACAGTTCTTCTCGTCATAATTTTATGTCGGCGTGTTCTCGTCAATTTTGGTCTCATTTAAATTGATTACTTGGACCCTCTTCTCGTTATAAGAAAATCTTTTAGTTTCAAATGGTGTGAAGACTCATTCAGACATGAAAACTCTTTCAATAAGACAACTCTTCTAAACTTAATCCATATCATGCCATACAACATGCCTGATCCAAGAATAAAATAAGATTTACTTATATATGGTCAGACAATAATCACTACAATTATACAGAAAGAAGTTGCATAATACAATAATTTTGCAAAACAAATTCCATGTTATTCTTGGGTAAGAAAAGATACAAGAAATTGATCTCAAAAGCTTAGAAGTAAAAAAACACACACACTCGAAATCTTCTTCTATTTTTTTCGTACTAGAATATAAGGAAGAACTCAAGAAAGAATAAACAAAACCCATTAATATTGTTCTTAAGATTGAAAGATAATTATATATATAGATGAAGGAGATTACTGGTTTTATGTCTTCTTAAGGCGTGACGCCAAGATCCTTGAAGTAATCATGCTCCAGTGCAGCTCTTGCGTTAATTCTTTTCACTGGATCCATTAACAGCATTTTCTGAAACAAATTAAACAGAGAGAGGTTTAGTCCGTTGTGGTTTTAATTGTGCCAAGGTTTATTCATAGTTCTAAAGAGATAATGAAAAAAATTGATGACTTAATAATACACTATTATCTCGATAAAGGAAACGTGAAACCAGATTCATCAAATCAAGCGTCTAGGTCTCTACTGCAGCAGAAGTGGTATGTATAATTTATGTGAATGTGAGTGTGTGTGTGTGTCTGTATATATGTGGTCAGCGAACTTACGGAAAGGAGATCTACTCCGTCGGAATCTAGATTGGGGACAAAAGTTTCCAATGCCTGTGGTAAAAGGAAAAACAAAAACAAGAACCATATGATGTTGTGACGTATTGTTCACTGAAACAATTTGTACAAGTGAATGAAAAGATTTAAAGTACCGTTGGTTTCCACTTAGGAAATGCAGATTTATAATCAGGCAGCGAAGTTACCCCGCGCCATGTATCCTCGTTTGGAGTTCCCATGATTCTGGCAGAAGATAAAAAAACATGCCAATAGCAGATTTCAACTTGTTCAGAATCCCATGTGATATCATCGCACACAAGTTCTTTCCACTTGTAATATATTGAAGAAAATTGGTATGAGGAAGTTAGTAATGAAACCTGAAAATCTTAAAGAGTTGATCAATCTCAGAGTCTCCAGGAAATAACGGCTTTTGGCTTATCATCTCGGCAAATATGCATCCCACAGACCAAATATCAACGGGTGTTGAGTAATGATGAGATCCTAGGAGTATCTCCGGTGCTCGGTACCACAGAGTAACCACCTAGAAAGAAAAAAATGCAAAAGTTGAGTGAATAAACCTGGAGTGATGTGAAATCTAAATGTTGCACTGAAACTTTTCATGGTATCTTGAATCTAATCTACTTGAACCATCTAACAAAAATGTCTTCGTCTGTTATTTACATTTATCAGATACAAGTGGAATACTTAAGTGGTTCTTTACTCTTTCAATAACAAAAACAAGGAACGGAAAAAAATATGAAGCCATACCAAGGAATTCATAACAAAAACATATGGACAATAATTAAGCTCTTTGGCACCTCATGAGTAAATGTCCTGACAGGGATACCAAATGCTCTGGCCAGTCCAAAATCTGCAAGCTTTAGTGAATTTGAACGGCGATCAATCAACAAATTCTGTGGCTTTAGATCACGATGAAGAACCCTGTGAGAGTGGCAATACGCAATTCCACGAAGAATCTGGTAAAGATATGTCTGCAAAAAGTGGATGAACAGCTCTGATCAGCCTGTATTGAGTACTAAAATACGCATCGGGAGAACATAATAGAGCTCAAATTATTGAAGTTTACATAATACGCATTGGGAGAACATAATAGAGCTCAAATTATTGAAGCTTTTAAGGGGTTCTGGTTTGTTGAAGTGCGTTTACATAAAACAGCATTAAGAACATGTATAAAACAATGCCTAAAGTTTCTTAGAACTCACTTTGATTGTATGTAGATCCTTAGAGAAATCAGGAGTTGAATCCATGTGCTTTTTGAGATCCAAGTCAAGATACTCAAAAACCAGATACAAACGCCTCTCACTGTGCACCACATCCTGCAACCTATGTACCAAAAAAATTAATTAACATTGTACAGCAGAGTCATGCTTAATTAGTTTTCAAAAATGGTATAACTTCATACTTGACAATGTTGCTGTGCTGCATTTCTTTCAAGAGGGAGATTTCTCTAATTGCTGTGCTAGGTACACCTTCATCCTCTTGCTCAAGCCGGATCTTCTTCAAAGCAATTGTTTCATTGGTAATTTTGTCTCGTGCCTTATAAACTACACCGTAAGTTCCTTCACCGATCTTCTCAACTTTCTCGTACTACATGAGAATGAGCATTTAAATTTGAGACTCGTCAAAGAGAAAGAAGTGACTACGAACTGAAGTGATAATGGCACCAACCTGATCCATCACTTCCAAAATAAACAAGCTGAAGCAACTCCGTGTTTATATCTGAATGTCACAACACAACTACGTGAACACTTCACCTGCGGATCAATAATGAGATATCACTGGCTATTAGAGGTAATGTATCTAAGACATTCTACAGTAAGTATTCCAAGAAATCAATCTCAAAATTGAAGTCAAATGTGTACAAGAAGACGCAAAGGAACCAAAAAGACATCAGATCCGAACTATGATACTAACCTAGAAACTGGGATATGATTCTTTGGACAGATTGTGAAAATGAACAATCAAACAATACGCCTTAAATCGGGAAAATAAAACCAAATCCAGAGCAATAAACTCATATTTTCCAATCCAGAGAAACATGGAGCTAAGTAGAACAATCCTAAACACAACGACAGAATGCACACAAAAAAATCGTCTAAATCTAGTAAAACACACTTAGAAACGACACTGAAAATGCTAAGTGAAGTAGCAGAGATCAGAATCGAAACAGTAAGATAGTGAAACATGGAGAGAAGATAAAAGCATTAAGTGAATTGACAAACAAGTTTAAGTCAGAATTCGAAGGGAGTACAAGTTCCTCCGGTAAGAAATTAGTCAAAATTAAGTTACCGGAGACGATCGGATGTAGTGTCAGTGAGAGTAGCCCACACCGACGGATCCTCTTTTGTTCTCTCTCTTCACTGTGGAAAAAGGCTGTAGAGAGAGAATGGTGGTTCCTGAGAAGCTTGAAGAGATGACTAGGGAAGCCGATTGACTAATAGAGTAAGGGTTTGTTTTTTTTCTTTTTTTCTTTGGGTGTGCGAGAAAATATTATTTGTTTCTTTAATTTCCCACGTACAGTAATTGAATTTACCTAACCGCATTAACTTGGTATAAATTGTACTACTTTTTTATTTTTGTACCAAATGTAATTTGTAACTCTCACTCTTTTTCTTTTTTTTTGATTAGTGTAACTCTCACTCTTGAATAAAAAAAGTTTAGTTATTATAAAATCATTCCACCAAAAAAAAAATATCATAAAAACAATCAGTAATTAGATGGTAACAATAATGAAATAAATAAAACTATTTTATTTGTGTGTTGTTGTTCTTTATGGATGATTTTTTTACTTAATATATTCAGTTTTTAACACAATAACAGTTTTGAATTCTCCTACAAAATCAAAAAATTATTTGCTTTAAGTCCTAAAATGGTTGATATAGCAAATTAATTTGTTTTGTTTACAGTGGTATTTTAATTTATGAAGCACAAAGTTTTCTCTTTTCGGAACAGTTTGGAAACGGAACAACGTATAAACAATTTGGAAATATTTCTTCGGGAAATTTTTTATTCAATAATAGGAGGTACGTTATTGTTTTCCTTTAATTTTTATTTAAAAATAAAGAAACATATGGTTTTGGTATTGTGATTAACTAATCTTTTAATTATTATTATTTTTATTCTTATTAATCTAATATCATGTAATTATCTTAAGATGGTCTTATAGATTTTAAATTTCTAGGGTAATTGATATACGCATATTGTAGGGAGATAAGGTAACTTAATTTTCTCTCTTGTTTAGAAAAGAGCTGCCGACCTTGTTTCTTCAATAAGTTCGTTGTACGGTGGTCAGTAGCTTTCATAGCACCGGTACCGTCGTTAATCTGTCCATCTTTTGGATATGTTGCTCTGAATTTTTGTTTTATGGATTCATTTTTGCAAAGTGGAGCTTCGGTTTGGATCTGAGATATTTCTCAGATCTGGATCTCTGGTCATGGCTTTGCAAATTTGGATGAGATTCATCCCGTCTTGTTCTCTTTGTGTTGGGTTGGTCCTCTAAGCTTTCAACCAATAGAGCTGCAATCTTCTTCTTTCATGGTGGTTGGTGAAGTGGATTAAGCGGCACATGTAGTTTCCTCCCATCAAAAATCAAAGACCAGAATTTGGTCAAGATCTAAACAGTTTTAGCTTCTTCTCTTCTGATTATGTTTTGGGCTGGCGTATACTTGATGATTCAAATGCCTCTCTGCCAGGGTCCCATCAAACCGGAGTAAGTTAGAGCATAATTATTGGTGGTTTCTAGATAGGTCTCTAAGCATTAAAAAATTAGAAAATAATGATATTAG
>OVAX01004606.1:0-12514 GCA_900406405.1 Lepidium africanum | reverse complement strand
GTAGTGACTGATGCTCTGAGATAGAAGGAAATATCGGCAAGTTCAGGTGGATTAGATGTTGAAGACGAAGCGTGACTGACCCAACCCAACCCAGCAATTAATAAATATCACGCCGTTTAGAATTACAGAAAGTGAACTACATGCCGTCTATGTTCAACAAAAACAATGCCGCATCGATCGTTTTGACGTCACAACGCCGTAGGATCTTGCTTGATGACATAATCAAGGTGATTGATTGATTATACATATCAAAAGAAAAAGGGTGATTGATTAAAGGACAATAATGAAAAATAAAATTGATATTTATGGATTGTGTTTGCTGTATTTGGGTGGTTATGATTTGAGATAGTCATTAATTGTACATGTGTGTATTTATAGAGATCTAGTTAATTGTGGATTAAATATACAATAACCGCATTTGGCTCAACGAAAACATTATATTTCTATAATTATCTCTTAGTTTTGTAAGTGTTTTATTCTATTTTTAAAAAATTTGTATTTCCTTATTATATGCTTACTAATAATCATTGTTCAAATTTTGTACTTGTTATTTTTAAAGTTACAGGAAAGTAAGATTGATTTAGTTATAAGATAACTCTTGTATTTTGTTAATCAATGAATCCAACATTAAGAAAATTAATTTATCAAAAAATTGAATAGTTTATAAAAATCATGGTTAATGTGTTGTTAAAAAATGTTTTGCTGCCACTTATAGATATTGTAGAACAAACATTACAAAATAATTAGATTTTATTTTTTATTAGTGAAATAAAGAAATGATTCAGTTTATATAAAATAAGGTAGATCATGCTAAATTAAATTCTTCAACCGTTTTACCACACCACATGTCCTTATATCAAAATAAATTTTGGTTTTGGTGTAACATATAGATAATTTAGAACTATATATGTTACAAATATTTTATATTTTTTAATTAATGAAAAAAAGAAATGACTCAATTTATATAAAAGAAGGTAAATCATATTAAAATGAATTCTTGAACCGCTTCATCACATGTCCATATATCAAAATAAATTTTCCAAATGTTTTGCTGCCACGTGTATAGATAATTTAGAACGAGCTTTACAAAAAGTTTAGATTTTATTTTTTATTAGTGAAAAAAAAACGGGTATAAATAGTAAAAGGTAGATTATATTATAATAACTTCTTTAATGGTTTTATCACCATATGTCCATATACCAATATAAATTTTCCACCTGTTTTTCTGCCATGTATATCATTTAGAACTAATTCTGCAAAAAAAGATTTTTATTAATGAAAAAAGGAAATGACACAATTTATATAAAAGAAGGTAGTTCATATTAAAGTAAAAGTTTTAAATCATTTTACCATTACATTTCCATATATCAAAATAAATTTCCAATTGTTATACTGCCACATATAGATAATTTTTAAAGAATTTTACAAAAAATTTTAGGTTTTATATTTTATAAGTGAGAAAAAGAAATGACCCAGTTTATATAATAGAAGATCAATCATATGAATATAAAATTTTTTGGCCGTTTTACCACATTTCCATATATCAAAATAAAATTTTCAACTCTATTACTGCCAGATATCGATAATTTAGAACGACCGTTACAAAAACTTAGATTTTTTTCTTTTATTAACCAAAAATAGAGAAGGGTCTATAACTATATATATAGAGATCATACAAGACTAGCAATTCCAACTCTTAGAAGAGAAGAACAACAATTCAAGAGAGAAAGGTAGAGAGAGTGAGATAGGTTCCTTTTTTTTCCTTTTTTCCTTACGTGTGTATCTTATATATTAAAGCGGGAGACACTTTTATTTACACTATGTTTTAAATTTTAGGATAAAATTAATATATAGTTTNACACTATGTTTTAAATTTTAGGATAAAATTAATATATAGTTTATAACAACCCTTAAAAATAGGTTTAAGTGATTTTGTTACAGATTTTTAAAAATTCAAATTTAATAAAAATTTAATAGATAAATTTCTAAAAAATATAAATCTTAATTAAAAACATATCGGTTACAAATTCAGTTATTAATTCTATTTCGGTATGGGGTTAGATTCGATTTTCCGAGTACAGATTTAAGATACATTCTAGTACTTTATCGAATTAGGTTCAACTACTTTGGTATTTTTGTTATTTTGGTTTAAGAAATATTAAGATTTTTTTTATTTTCTATATAGAGTTTGATACGGTATAGATCGAGTTTGGGTTAGGGTATTTTTACATTAAAAATTTAAAATTTTTAAAAAATTTAATAGAAAAACTAAAATTTGATCCTTGATTTGGTTCTGGTTCGGGTTTGGGTTTGGTTTTTCCAATACATAGATTAGGATTCATTGAGGTATTTTGTCATTTTTTTTTCGGGTTTGGTTCCTCTAATTTGGGTTGATTTCGATTTGGTTTTTGAGCCTTTAAAACAATATCTAGAAAACGATATTCAAAATATCAAAATGGGTCTAAAAACTAAATGAATACGGGTTAAAAAATAATCAAATCACACGCTACAGCGTGGGGCATAATTCTAGTTTGTATATTAAAGTATGAGTTCTTGTTCTTCATCCTCTTATTATAATTATATCTCTGCATGGATTTTTGTAGATAAAGCAAATTCCGCTGAGAAGATGTCTTCATTGTCCAATAACTCAATTTCATCATCCTCCACTCAATCCGGAGTGAACGACTTTGACGGTGAAGATACCGCGATTTCGATGGTTCAACAACCCAATAACCAACCCGAAAACCCAAGCAAGTACCTCTTATCTATATACATACACACATATACTAATGGTTTTTGTTCTTCTGGCAATAATTTGTTTATCAAATTGAACAGATCCAGTTCCAGTTCCAGATGGTGAAATGATACCATTGCCTCGCACTTATTTTTGTGAATATTGCAACAAAGGGTTTATATTGGAACATAATTTAAACCTTCATAGGATCGGACACTTCCTTCATGGGAGGTGAACAGGTTTAATTGTCCAGAGCCTACCTGCATCTACCATGACCCCACAGATGATCTCACATACACCCAATTCAACAAGCACTAAGCCATCAACATAGGTTTCAATCGGTAGTCCACAAAATAAACGCTTTTGTAATGGTTTCTCGTCGAAAGTTTTAGCAGTTAGAGATTACCTATGGATCATATGCCTTTTTTTAAGAATTTTCATCAGTTTTAATGTTTTCCTCTTAGTAAATCTAAGAACCAATAAAATGTAATTTAGAAGAGTTATATCTTCTATATCATATTAATTAGTTTTAATAAAATTTCCTCTATTCTTATCTCTACAATCTATACTACTAAATAAGAATCATTCTTCACAAATAAAAAGACGAGAGCAAATACTATTAGATAAGAATTCATTAATAGCAGCAAGTACAAAAGACAAGACTCAAAACATATATTTATGAGCTTTACTCGAGAGACTTGGAGACAAAAGAGGCCATTGCTTTGAGAGCAACATCTTCGACTTGATCTTGTGTTAACTCATTTGTTTGAAGGTGTTTCTTCCCAATCTTAAAGGAGTGATCTCCACCATCAATCACATGTATCTCAGTCACTGCTTTCATTTTGTTGCAAACATCTTCCAGTTTATCCAGAGGACATAGAGGATCTTTGCTACCCTTTGATATAAAACCATTGATAATTATATATAAGATCCAAATTTCTATCCTTAATCATACGAGTTATGTTAATAATGTGACATCTTTTGTGTACCTGCACAAACATCACAGGATCTCTCATTTCAAGCAGGGTCTGGTCTCTTATTGCACCTTTCACTCCCTGTCAACGACATATCTCCTTCAATAGATCATTCTAATACATCAAGGAACCAGTAATCAACTTTAGATGATCACAAATCTGCAAACCTTAAGTGGATATCCCAAACATATAACTGCTGAAACAGAAACATCTTCATTCATAGCTGAAACCATGCAGCTTACTCTGCAAGTGATGCTTAAGATCACATTCAACATTGAAGGGTAAGCAACAGAAAAGCGTTGCGAAAGAGGGGTACCTAGCACCCATTGATTTGCCAGCCAATATCAAAGGATGACCTGGATACTTAGCAGCAGTTTCTTTGACAACATCCAAATGAAAATCAATCAATTTTTCTGCTTTTGGAGCAACCCCTCTTTTTCCACCAGCAAGATCTACTCAGCAATTCCACAATCACTATAAGCTTTAGCCTTTTAATGCATAATCAAATATACAATTTCACCAAAATTCACTCACAAGGGTAGTCAAATGTGACAACTTCAACAGCTGCTAATGCTTTCTTTATCATATCCTTCCATCTAAAGCAAACCAACCAAAATTATTCAGACCAATTTCTGGCCAAATTGCTCAAACAAATTAAAGTGAATAACCTCAGAAGAAGATTAGTGTACCTAATCATCCAGTCGGAGGAAGAGGGAGCTCCGGCTCCGTGAGAAAATACGACGACCGGCGAGCATGGAATCTCTGATTCATCATTGTCCTTTCTTCTTTTCTTCCGTGAAGCCATCGAGAAACCTGACAAACAACAGTTACACAAAAACCCTAAGAAAAAGAGGATAACAATTTGACTTTCGCGCCAATTTTATTGGGCCAAATATAGGCCCATATATAAACAGGCCCAAAACTAAAAAATAGTAATGTTGAATGTTTAAACAATAAACAAAACAGGCCCAAAATAAATAAGGCTAAAAAGTGGGTCCCGGAGAAATCATCAACGATGATGGTTAAACTAAAACACCGATTATGAATCAATCAATCACAATTACCTGAAGAAGCACGCAATCCTCAAATTTCGTCATTAGACTTTTCAATGGCCAAGCTTACCGTTACCGTCGTCACCGTTCTCTTATTCACATTTGCTCTCTCCGTCGTTTTCTCCAAGCCGGAAGCCGAAAATCAGACCCCTGTATCAGCCGAACCCGACCCGGATTCCACAAAGCCAACCCTCTCCGGGTCCGATGAGGTCACAGTGCCGTTGAATTTCGTCAATTTCCACCCGATCAATCGTCATTTTCCTAGACGCCCTCTCACGATCAATGACCGTCCTTGCCACCACCACCATCGTCAGCACGAGCTGTGGGGTCGTGGCCTTCAGATTTCTTTCGGCAACGATATGATCGTCTCCAGCGAAGAAAATAAGCCCACAGGAACAGATCGTTCGTCAGAAGCCGTCGTCGTGGATGATATCCCAGAGATTAAGATCGTAGTCGGCGTTTTGCCATCGGAGGAGGATGATGGCTCCAAAAAGGTTACAGTGAAATTGGTAAAACACAAAGAAGAAGAAGATGAGAAAGAGAAATCTAAGGGTATGCTCAGGAGAAAGATTCGCAAGTTTCTCAACCATTTGGTTTGAAGGAAACTGAACAAGCCTCCGAGAGTTTGTGTTAGAATCTAAGATACTATATAATGAAGTCTTAGCTATGGAAGTTACGGTAATTAAAAAATAAACATCACTCAGTAGAATATGATTTTGTGTAGCTCTGAGAGTATATTAGTCTCTACATATATATATATATATATATATACTGTATTGTCCCTAGTGTTTTGATTTGGCAGAGGTGTATCTATGACCATGGCAGTAATATTAAATAAGTAATTCTGATTATGAACATGATAACTTACATCAATCTAAATGTGGTCTCTTAGCTTTGGAGTATTAGGTTTGGTTTCCGCAGGAACCTCCTTGTTGGGCGGTTGCGGTCAGCTCAGGGCAAGGTGTGGGGTTGACCTTCTCTGTGCTTCCGACAACATCCGAGCATTTCCATATCGGAGTACCTTTTGTTCCAGTGACTGTAACATTGGAGAAGCAGAGATCGGTGAAAGGTGAATCCTTTAATCCTTGAACAATACCAGCACGCTCGATTTTGATGCCCCATACGTTCATGATCGTAATGCCTCTTACAATTGGAATAGCGGATTGGTTGAATTTATCATCCGGGTGATCTCCGGTGTTGCCTGAAATCTTAATCCCTGTCCGAACTTTTTCCAAGTAGACCCCAGAGATTTTGATGCCTTGGATGCTTCCTCCTCGGCCAGTGTTTGTCTTGATGTGGATGCCGATCCCAGAATTGTATAGGGTGATGTTTTCCACTGTGATATTTTGGATTCCTCCAGAAGTTTCGCTTCCAATGGCTATTCCAGCAAATGGGGAAGATCCAGTTATGCGGCGGATGGTGATGTCACTGCTTGGACGGCTGTAGGCAATGCCATACTCATCCCAACCGCTCTTTACTGCAACAAGGTCGTCACCAGTGGATATGTAGGAATCTTCTATACATACGTTAGAGCTTGAATCTGTGGCAATGAGTAAGCACATGAGTCATGATTTGAAATGTAACAGCAGACGTAATTAAGTGTAAGGGTCATTGATGAAACCTGGATCAATTCCATCGGTGTTGGGGGAATCAGTTGGAGCAAGGATGGTAACGTGATGAACCACAACATCACTGTATAAGAAGAGATAGTTATTATTACTAATTACCAAGTGCATATTCTAATCTTTTCTTTTTACTTACAAAGTGAAAGACTGCAAACCTGCAATAAACCGGATGAAGTGTCCAAAAAGGGGAATTCTGAAGCACAACGTGAGAGATACTGATGCCAGTTGAGTTCTTGAATTCGATAAGACCTGGTCTGGTAAACTCTAGAGTTCCATGTCTCCACATGTTCCACCAAGGCTCTCCTTGGCCATCAATCGTCCCATTTCTGCCTAGGAAACGCATTAACACATATAGGTTCTCATTTTCAGCAACAAGACAATCTGATTATAGAAAATACAGAAAGTAATCTCCAAACCAGCCCCACCTGTTATAACAACGTCATTGAGTCCTTCTCCATGAATAAAGCTGATATATCTTCTTCCAGGACGCTCCCGGCCTCTGCCATAAGACGGCAATGGATCGACCAAAGGCCATTTCTCTGTATCCTGAAAAATCAAACAAGCATTCGCCATACGACCTTCTATGGTATCCACATCCAAACACATTTCAAAATGCAATCACACTTCTCCACACATGAGTTGTCAAAATCAAAGATGAAACCATCATACTAGAGAAACTAATCTTCATACGCATGTGCATGATCAAACTACTTAAGAAATACTCAAAACCTTAATCAGATGGTATAAATTCTTTCCAAACATAAATCACAAGTTGGAATCACACTTTTACTTTTCAGAATTAAACGTGAAGTCATCATGCTTTAAGAACCAGAGCACAAACTAACAATGCCTAACCTAAACTTCAATTCTGAATCACGTAATTACTGAATCAAAGTTTATCATACAAAGCAAAAAAGAGATTCCAAATCAGTAATTATCACCTGAAGGGCTTTGATAACGGCACCATCAGCAAGGTATAGAGTCATATGACTCGTGAGATTGAAGCTCTGAGTCAAATAGACACCACGAGGCACGTAGAGAAGCGTTCCTTCAGTACTGTTGGAGTTTCGTATCCGATCAATCGCCGCATTGAATGCATTAGTGTTCAGAGTCTTGCCATCACCGACAGCTCCAAAATCCGAAATAGATAACATCTTGTCTCTGTGCTTCATCGGAACAATCCCGGAGCATGTAATCGGATCTCCGAGTGAAATATGGTGAGGCAAAACAGCAGAGAGCAAAAAGAGTATGAAAACAGAGACAGCAGCTCCAGAAATTCTCATATCTGGTTCTACAATGAGAGACGTTATAGCCTTTGTAAGATTAAAGAAAATCTCAGAGGAATATTTCTTGCCGGAAATTTTGATTACAGTGGATCTGGAGAGGGAGAGACTCTACGAGAAAGAAATATGTGAGAGAAAGCGAAAAGGTAAATAAATACCATGCCAAGCAAGAAAAGCCAATAAAGGATTCGAGACTGTTTAATTTACGATTTTGGCCTTCCCTCGCTTAATCGGTTTCACTAAACCAATTTATCAATTTATTCTTTTTTTTTTGGGCTGAGCAATGCTAAAAAAAAAAACACGGCGAACCATTTGAATAATTTGTGAAAAACTACAAAAATATAATGGGCCGGGCCAAAATAAACAAGCCCGTAAAATACTAGTTGGCCCATTGTATTCACCTGTCTCTTATGATCTTTTTCATTAGTTTGTTCCCGCCAATTTTGCCCTAATTGCTGTCTTCTTTCCCGCGATTTCCACTCCAAAATTCCGAAGGACTAAGTTTCCAGCAAAATTCCACAATATTTCTAATCGAATCTGTTCGACGGCAAGCTTTTCTTCCGGCCAATTACTATAATCGTAAGTTTTTTGTTCCTCTTCTGATTGAGCCTCTTATGGACTCAATCTGAAAATTAATTTCATGTATCTAACTCTTGCTGGATTCAGTATTCGATTCAATCTGCTTATGTTGTCTCTGTGAATATGTACTTAGAAATAGTTTTTTATTTTTGTTCCTCAGATTCTAAAGAACCCTTTGTATTGTGCAGCGAAAAATGACGAAAGAGGAGATTGAAAACAGCGGAGATGATATGAGGATCGATGGCCCAAAACCGAAAATTGAAAATCCCAACGAATTCAATCCTCATTACCTCCGAATTTACTACGGCAAGTTTTAAAGTTATCACGTTTGGTTGTCTTCGTAATTCATTTTTCTTCCTGTTTCGTAATTAATTAGCTTAAGGTATGCTTATAATTTTTTTGCAGGAAATCTATTTCCTTACACTGATATTCACAAATGGCTTTCATACGGACAAGGTACTTGTGTTTACTTTTGTGGCTTTACTTTTCACACATGAAGGCTATATAACTTTGTATGACTTTGTGAATTTGTGTTTGTTAATCCGTAGACGGGAAACATCCGGGTTGCGATGAGTTCTACTTTGGTCGAAGAGAATTCTCCTTTACGCTTGAAAACGACGTTTATTTGCGGTATAAGTCTTTCAAGAATGCTTCAGCTATGGAAGCTGCAATTAAATCGAATGTTCCATACAAGATTGATATTGGCGCTGTGTATAGTGTAGATGTAAGCCGGAAAATTTCCTTTTTCAGCTTCATTCCGCTTCTATATGTTTGGAAAGCATCTTACTGATTTGAGTTTTATGATTTTCTTATTTTCAGCCAGATAAAAGACATGCGTATGCACAAAGTGGAACCAATGTGTTTACTCCAGTAGAGAGGGAGTTGGTGTTTGATATTGTAAGTCTTATAACTTATCAAGAAATTAGTGAAGCTTGTTTTGATGCTTATTATTTTGGTTGATTGACTTGTGTATATATTGTTTCCTCAGGATATGACAGATTATGACGACATTAGATACTGTTGCTCAGGAGCTGATGTTTGCTCTAGATGTTGGCCTTTAATGACAGTTGCTATCAAAGTCATTGATACTTCATTACGAGGTATCAGATATATTCAACAAGATTGTTAGTTGTTCTAAGATTTTTCTATCTTTATGAGTTTTCGTACACTTTATAGTTCTTGGGAATCTGTTGCAATGTGCCAGCTGCCAGATCTGTTTTTTCACCAATTTGCAAGATTGTTTGGTGTTAGTAAAAAAAAAGTGTAGTCACTCATTTAAATTTTGCCGATTGCAGAGGATTTTGGTTTCAAACACATTCTCTGGGTCTTCAGTGGACGACGTGGAGTTCACTGTTGGGTTTGTGATGCTAAAGCTCGAAGGTGAAACACCATTGCTCACTTTACTAGGGTGTATGAGTCTTTTTCTGCATTCCACCTTCTGATTTATGAAATGAGACTGTGTGTGGTTACATCCTGCAGGTTGACCAATGAACAAAGATCAGCAGTTGCTGAATACTTCCGTGTTTATAAGGTGGTGTTCTCAAGAGCAAAATTGTGGTATAGTTTGTTCGTTTCTGGCATTGTGAAATCTCATCATTTCAGTTGTTGTTTATGTGACAGGGAAATGAAAACAACGCAAAAAAAGTTGATTTTATGGGTCATCCTCTTCATCCGTTCCTTGCGTACGAGTTTCTTCGTCACCTCTTCCTTTCTGCTTTCAGAATGACTGTGTTTTGTTACTAACTTTATCTGGGCTTTTCAGGAGATCATATGTAGATTTTCTTAAGAATTTATTTGAGGGTGAGTTACAGACAACTCAAAGTATATTTTCAAGCAAAGAAAAGTATGAGAAGATATTGGGGATGATTACAGATGAAGGTACGAAAATGTATTTTTCAGCGTACTTGAGGTGCGAACCACAGTTTGATCATTTACAATTTACATCTACACAACAGATATTCAATCAGAGCTGAGAGAAAAGTGGGACACTTCTGCGAGATCATCTCTATCAGAAGAAGCCATCAGCTGTTTAAGGTGGGAGCAGCTTAAAAAAACGCTTCAGTCAAAGAAACAGAAGGTGTGTAATGTTTTAATGAGTTGAATACATGTATGATAACCTGAATCCCAGATATGCTCATCGTCAATCATTTATCCAATGTTTTAGGCTCCATCAATGCGGACGTGTGCAGAAGAAATTGTCTTCACCTTTACGTATCCTCGAATTGATTTGGAGGTTTGTTCTAATCTATGCTACAGTTTTCATAAGCCTGCAGTCCTGTTATGGTAGATATTTCCTCGCCAGATAAGATCTTACAACAACTGAAAAAACCTGACAAGTTTAGTTGTATGGTGTCCTTTTCAGGTTTCAAAACAAATGAACCATTTGCTTAAGGCTCCCTTCTGTATCCATCCCAAAACAGGTCCGTTTCATTGTTTTTTGAATATATTACACCAGTTGATAAGTGTGATGTTCATACGCAGTTCAATATATGAATGTGAGCTTAAGTTCTTACGAAATTTCTTCTGGTTATCAGGCCGTGTCTGTGTTCCTATTGACCCAGATAACTGTGATGAATTTGATCCACAGGCAGTTCCAACACTTTCACAGGTAAAATAACAGACAATCCGATTTGCTAAACTATGGATTTGAATTAGTTCATCACAATTCACAAAGATATTGTTCCTTATGTTTTATGATCTAATATATATTCTAACGATTTTCAGCTAATAGAAGAAATCAATTCAGGAGGCCACAGTATGGATGTAGATGGTGATGGTATGTTCTCAAATACTAATCAATGTTGAATTGGTTTACTAGCATAAACGATTTTGGTTATTTAACAAATGCAGAGTCAGATACAAGTTTATTTGGGAAATCAATCAACTTCTTTAAATCCTCATTCCTAGACCCTCTACTAAAATCTTGCAAGGTAAATCTATCGGTGCTCTATCGATGCATGTTCATATCGAGAAATATATAAAAAGGCTGTGATGCAGTTGTTGGATTAGTGATTATGTGTTGATGAAATGTCTGCAGGAAGAAATAGAGAGTTCATACAAAACCAAAATTGAGAAGACTAAGGATTCTTTCAGCTGGTGACCAAGGAATTTACAGTCCGTTTATGCAGGCCTGGTTTTTATTTTGATTTGATTCAGTTTGTAATGATGTATTGTCTCTTCACTAAGCTTTATAAACTACCAGTAGAATAGTACTTTATATAACTTGTGTGTTTTCTAAGAAAATTGTAGCTGCTTTATAAGAATATATTAATATTTAGAAAGAATTACTTGTGTAAGATATTTTAAACTATTTAGAGCATCTACAGTGGGTGAGAAACTCATTGAGTTTCTCATCAATATAATATTATTATTTTTTGACAGAATTTGATTTGAGAACCCTACAATAATTTTGATCTTCATTGGTGACAAACTCACTAAGTGCTTTGGCAACAATGAGATTAGCAGCTTCGGTTGGGTGATATGCATCCCAAAAGACATATTTGGACCGGTCCTCACAAGCCGCTTGGCTTGAGTTCTGGTTTGGTCTCTTAAAGCACGTAAACGGTGGAAAGTAGCCTCCACAACACGGCTTGTCTGCGTTCTCCAACCCTTCCAAACGTTACATTCAAGTTAATTAAAATCTGTGATTAGTAGACATAGAATCAGTCAAAAATTAAGCTCTTACCAAATTGACGATAGTTTCAAGAATAGGTCGTAAGAGTTGGCGTAGACAAATGTTGTGTTGTGATCTTCGGTTCTTAACTCATTGTATAATGTTTTTAGTGAATGTCTAAGCTTCATGTAACCGAGTGGTCTCACTCCAACCACCACAAATTTCCTAGCTCCTAATTGATGCAAACGCTGTAAACAAACATAGTGATTAAATGGAACCATGAATTGATGTATATAACGTAATAATTTAATTACCTTGAGATGTGTGATTAAATTGAAGATCATGGAATCTTGTAATACATCAATGGGGAGCTTGTCTTGAGAGAAGAATGATATTGATGGTTGAATATAATTCAATATATCATTTGATCCAATTGTGATTGAGAACATTGCCTTCTTCAACTTCTCTTTTGTTCCAATTTCACCAATCTTACTTACCATATAATTTCTACTCTTTTCAAAATTATTCGCTTGTTCTCTCAGTGAAACTCTTCCTATCTGTTTTTTTTTTAAAAAAGATTCGTTTAGTATCTAATTGAAAATTGAAAAAGGAAAAGAAAGGATGAGCTTACGAAAAAGAGGCCAGTGTCGTCCA
>OVAX01004605.1:0-12516 GCA_900406405.1 Lepidium africanum | reverse complement strand
GTCTACCCTAATATCTACTAGGGTAAATCATCAAAGTCAACCAAATTACAAGGTATACCCTCAAGGACTTATAAGTCTACCACACTTAAACCAACAGTCTACCAAACAAGAAATGTCATCCTCAATTTGAGACATTTCTCCAAGAAATATACCATGAGTGTCTTCAAAATCCACCACACTCTATTCTGAAGGCCTTAAAAGTCTACTCTACATCAACTAACAGTCCTCAATTGGACACTCTATAGTCTACCAAAATGGCTAATAAACTTTACCAACGTTTACTATGAAGGACTTCCAAGTCTACTACACGCCAACCGTTAGTCTACTAAAAAAGACATTTCTCTTAGAAATAGACTACTCCATACTCCACCAAGGTAGCTTGTCTAGGCTTGCAATCTCTACCATGAATAACTACAAAGTTAACCACACTTCAATTGATAGTCTATCAAGCTTAGAAATTCTATCCTCAAATCGATACTTTTGTGTCTACCATGGTGGGTTTGTTAACCTTAACTAAGTCTATTGTAGACATCTTCAATGTCTACCACATTTCAATATATATTCTACTAAGCTTAGAAATTTCTTCCTCAAATCGATATTTTTAAGTCTACTGTTTTGGGTTTGTTAACTTTAACTAAGTCTACTATGAAGGTCAATGTCTACCACACTTTAACTGATATTCTACTAAGCTTAGAAATTTCTTCCTCAAATCGATACTTTTAAGTCAACCATGTTGGGTTAGTTATCTTTACCTAGTCTACTATGAAGGTCTTCAACGTCTACCACACTTCAACTGATAGTCTACTAAGCTTAGAAATTCTTCCTCAAATCGATGCTTTTAAGTCTACCATGTTGGGTGTGTTACCTTTACCTAAGTCTACCATGAAGGTCTTCAAAGTCTACCACACTTCAACTGATAGTCTACTAAGCTTAGAAATTTCTTCCTCAAATCGATACTTTTAAGTCTACCATGCTGGATTTGTTAACTTTTCCTAAGTCTACCATGAAGGTCTTCAAAATTTACCACACTTCAGCTGATAGTCTACTACGCTTAGAAATTTCTTACTCAAATCAGTTCTTTTAAGTCTACCATGAAGTGTTTGTTGCCTTTACCTTAGTCTACCATGAAGGTCTTCAAAGTCTACCACACTTCAACTGATAATCTACTATGCTTAGAAATTTATCCCTATAAGCGATGTTTATAAGTCTACCATGAAAGGTTTGTTACCTATACCTAAGTCTACCATGAAGGACTTCAAAGTCTATCACACCTAAACTGAAAGTCTACTACGTATAGAAATTTCTTCCTCAAATCGATACTTTAAGTCTACCATGAAGGGTTTGTTCCCTATACCTAAGTCTACCATGAAGGTATTCAAAGTCTACCACACATCAGCAAAAAGTCTACTATGCTTAGAAATTTCTTCTTCAAATCGATACTTTTAAGTCTACCATGAAGGGTTTGTTCCGTATCCTTAAGTCTATCATGAAGGTCTTCTAAGTCTACCACACTTAAACCGAAAGTCTACTATGTTTAGAAATATATTCCTCAAATCGATACTTTTAAGTCTACCATGAAGGGTTTGTTCCTTATACCTAAGTCTACCATGAAGGTCTTCAAACTCTACCATACTTGCACTGAAAGTCTACTACGCATAGGAATTTCTCCCTCAAATTGATACTTTTAAATCTACCATGAAGAGTTTGTTTACATTACCTAAGTCGACTATGACGGTCTTCAAATTCTACCACACGTTACCAAATGGTCTACTATGCTTAGAAATTTTTCCTTCTAATCGATATTTTTAAGTCTACCATGAAGGGTTTGTTAGCTATACCTAAGTCTACCATGAAGGTTTTTCAAAGTCTACCACACTTCGATCATAGTCTACTACACTTATAAATTTCTTTCTCAACTCAATACTTTTTAGTCAACTATGAAGGGTTTGTGTGAATTACCTAAGTCTACCATATCATTTAAATCCTAACACACTTGAGATCGTTTAATTTGGTAGACTTTGTAACACGCAATATGCTTATGTGACAGTTTTGTTTTTCAAACAAAAGAAGGGTAAAATTGTATTTTAAAATTTTTGGAAACCATTATACTAACTATCAAATATTACACACCATATGAATAAGTTACCTATTTTCACACACCATATTAGTAAATCACCCTAATTATTATCTTAAAAATAACATTTGACGTTAAAAGAAAAAAAGACATTTGAATACTAGCAAATGACTATTTTTTTCAAATATATATGAATAATATTTCCTTTTGAACCATAATATGAATTATATATTGTTCGCTAAACCACAAGTATGTATAAAATACAAAATATAGAATTGTTTGTATTTACAGACGATGGTCGTTTTCCAAACGACTAAAATAACTCTGTTAGAAAATAATTTTTCAAACAACCATAAATATGTTTAAACGACCATTTGAATTGCTCGTTTCAAACGAAGTATTATTGGTAGCAAATCATGCATTTTGTTTACAATTTACCTTTTATATGTAACCAATTACTGTTCAAAATAAATTTATGGAATGGAGAAATTCTTCATTCAGCGAAAACAAAATAAAAAATTATATTTTATAGGGTCTGATAAAAGAAACATATTTTTAAAAGGTGATAGCATAAATTTTTAATGTTTCATTTTTGTCGGAAACTTTAAATTCATTTATCTTGCTTCTTGTTGTAAGACTTTACTTAAGTACTAGGATTACACCCGCGTTATAACACGGAATTTGATTGTTTTAATTGATTTTTCTAACCGTGTTTATTTAGTTTGTTAGAACCGTGCTGATATTTCAAAATATTGTTTTTGAAATGTTGTTTTAGAGACCTGAAACCCGAACAGAAATCGATCTAAATTAAAGGAACTGAAACCGACAAAATACCCAAATAGATCCTATTTGAAGGTGACAATTACGTGAAATCAGTTCAAGAATGGAGCTCGATATTTGAAGATACTCAATTTAGATTTGTTCCCCGTCTACAAAACAGAGTGCTTATGTATTAGCGGGCAAAATTCTCACTATGACTGATTGTACTTGGTCAATTTATCATTCTTGCCCAGAATTTTTTCAAACATTTGTAAGTCGTGACAATGTTTTATAATTACAGATTATAATAAAGTTGGAAGAAAAAAAAACTAATATAAGCATAATATTGCTTAAAAGTGAGAATAAAAGCATAATTTTGTTTATAGAAAGAAAACGAATGGATAATAAAATGTTACCGTTAGTAATCAATCAATTAAATTGCATAAATATAAAATTAATCAGTAAAAATGCATAAAATCACGTGGTATGCACCTCCAGGTAGGTGACATAACAGAACATCTGTGATTAGTATCGTCTCTGTAGTATTCAATATGTAGTCCACTATATTGAAGGTTTCTAGTAAATTTTTCATAAAAAAGTAAAGACATGACTTGGCATATTAGAGGAGGGGTCGAATCCTTATTTGCCAAGAAACAGCCCAATTGTTTTGTAAGAAATAACATTTTTGGAGTTCTTCTAAGTTGTTGACACGTGACGATGATAGTGTACCTATAGGTAGATCAGCAAGGTGTTATTTTTCCACATGGCACAAAGTCATACTGGTCATTACGGTCACGTTAGTGATAATGGACCAATCTTTGTAATTGAATTGAATTGAAATGCAACCAATAAAACTTAACTTAAAAAAAAACAAAATTGATTAGATACTTAGTATGAGTGTTTTCATCCATCATATTTACAATGGTAAAATTTGTATAAAAAAAAAATGAAATTGATCCTACTCTATTTCTCCATTAGATGTTTCTGACATTGTTATCTTGTTTAACTCTTTTATATTTGGGCGTCCGATTCTTGTTGCTTTTGTTGTCATCCTCACTTTGCGACCGAGGTCGAACCCAACGATGGACTGCTTCATCCTATTGTGAGGACATAATAGTTTTTAAGCAAAGATGCAATAACTTAGTTATAGGTGCTAAAAAAATAGAAGCAATGGAAACGGACCTTTTGAGGTTGTTTAGAGAGATTAATTTGGACAGAGATGCTTGCTTTGGACAAGTCCACTCCTGATGTCTCTAGTGTTTCTGTTAATGTTTTTAATAACCTGTATTTCAAAACCCATTTATTTCGTTGAGTTTTTTGTAACTAAGGTTGATATAAAACATCATGGATTAAAAACTTATAAGAAAAATACTCACCCTTGAGAATAAACACTTGATAAACTGATAGTACCCTTGTGAAGAGAAAGCTTTTCTTCTTCTTCTCCCAACTTGTCACTCTCCATTGCTGCATTAGATGAAGTGGAACAAAGCTGTGATATCGCGGGAGAGAACAAGCTGTTCCTTTGTTCCAACAAAGGTATAGGAGTCGTTTCCATTCCTCGGTTCTGACACTGTTGATCCATGTCGACGGCTTGAGCGTCTGCAAGCACCGGAACAGCTCCTTCCAGTGGCTGTTGATGATGCTTTCTCTGTCAGAGAGATGTTCCTCTATAATTAGAAAACTATTCAAACTAAGAAATCACAAAAGAGAGGGGGTTTACATATGAAATAATTACCCAATTCATAGGCTTCCTTTGGTAAGGAACCACCTCATGTTTGTTTACTTTCTCTTGTAAGAAGTGAATGTACTCGATAACCTGTATATATGTTTTAAATGTATCAAACAAGTTTGAGATCAAAAGAAACATTCACTAACATAACGTTTATCCGACGACATTATTCATACCTCTAGTAAGAATGACGCCTTGTCCCGCTTTAGGTCACTGTTAGGGATCAATTTTCTCAACATTTGAAATCTGTTCAGATTTATTCATGAATAACTTGGATCAAGTCTCAGTGTAATTTCAATCTTACCAATAAATCGTTATATTATGTATATTCACCTATCATTGATTTTGCTTCTTCTCCGTTGCTCTGTCGCAGAATGTTTTGACCTAGGCGTATTCGGCTTTTGTTCTTTCCCTTGAACTCTCCCTCCTACGTTGACTCTCAAATCAACTGTAACGAAAAAAAAACAAAAGTTTAACGAAGCTTTCTTGTTACCGTTTTGTAGAGATGTAATATAAGAAAAGGACAAACCTCTCTGGCATTGGCTTGTGGAGGTGTTGTTCTCTTTATTCTTCATGTCGAACTCTTCTTCGTGATCATCATCCAAATCATCCTCCTGCGAGCTTCCTCTAGCGGACCTTATCATGTCCATGAAGCTCTGGTTTTGGATCTTTGGACCATACGTCCTTCATGATGACAATCATTCCATATATAAATAACTTAAGGATTAGGGTTAAATCCATACGTAATTAGAGAAAACAGATCATGACTTACTGCAAAGAAGAGCGAGAGCTGAAACTGCTTCTTTGTTCTATCCCCTGCCATTGTTCAATTGTTGCTGCTGCATCTGCTATATACATAAAATAATCCATAACTTCCATGAATAAAGATAAAACCAAAATGTCAAAAGTTTCCAAGCTTTTTCTTCTCCATTTTTTTAATGCATACCTCTGATGTTTGTCCTCTCCCGAATATTCTCTTTCCTTGTATACCCTTTCTTCCCTTGAGACTCATCCCACAGAGTCATTTCATTTGCACCATAAGTAGAGTTGCAATTCGAAATTGAATTTTCGTCAGCGGCATTTCCCTCGTTACTGCTAGCTTGAGACGCCGTGAACGTCGGCGACAACTCAGACTTAGGAACTCGTTGATTATGATGATGATGATGATAAGAATAAGGAATATGACTGATGGTGTAAGTCCCTATGCCACTAGGAAGCACGTGTTGATTCTGCACGTGCGGTAATACCTCAGTAGCAATAGTATCGAAATTGCTTCTGATCCTATCCTCAGTACAAGCTCTTGTTCCAACACGTTCTAACGGTTGTAGAAAATCTTGAGTTTTCAGGTACCCACCTGCTTCATATACATCATCATAGATTAAGACCTCCACAGTTTTGAGTATACATAAAATATGAAACGCTCTTCGATTTTCTTTAATCAACGTTCAGACTTGTTAAAGATGAAAAAATGCACTGATTGAAAAGTACAAACAAACATTAATTTGGATCAATATTACATATATACATAAGCTCTTGTCGTATTGTAGCGAGTAAATTATATATACAGATATAATAAGCAAACTCCTGTCATAATGTACTGTCCGTACATTAGTCTACTTAAGAAACAAAGACTGACAAAGTTCTAATTGTTTTCATTTGTTAGTAAATGTAATTAATATGCTTAATTCTTCAATCCCTAATACAGGTCTGAGTAGCATTATATCACGTGAGGCAGCATTATCTAGATGTTAATAAGAGCTAGACATTTTACATGAACGGGTGCTTCCAATAATTAATAATGTAATTAAACTTGATCATGTCATTGTCATCATTAACGTCGGGATATTTATTGACGAGGGATTATAAATTATGGGCCTACTAAAAATGTCGTCTGTTGACTCGTGACTCGTCCCAACTCTTACGGTCATGTTCTCACGAGAAACACGTGACGCCTTTCAGAATTTCGTCTTTCTTTTCTGATTTTTTAAGTTTTTCCCCCTCTTATTTGGTTTTTTGAAGGAAAAAAAAAAAAGAAAGTAGATGTACCTTGAGATGGAGGCATTGGATCTGGCTGAACGTTTAAATTATTATTACTGCAGGCTGATAAAAAATCATGCGTTGGTTTTCTTCTCCCTGTTGAAAATCTTATATAATCAAAATTCAAACCAACAGACAGTAATAATTTGTAAAAAGAAGGTTAAATAAGAATTATCCTATAAATAACTCTTAATACCTTCTGCTTCATATGGACGAGATTGAGGAAGCTCCATCGGCTTCATTTGTTAAGCTTTGAATTATACAATTCAGCAGAATTCTCGAGAAATTCACAGAAATTGAATCTCAGAATCCAAAATTCGGTAGCTGCACGCTCAGATCTGCGACTTCTAGCTATGGATTCAAGAGATATCGCGATTTGAGCTTGAAACTATCTGAATTATGTTTTTTCCCTTTTCCACTAAAAACTCTAAACGAAGACTCGAAATCAGCTCAATTTTTACAGAATTCTGAATTTCTGATGGCGACGATTTTCCTCACGAATTTCTCAGAAAATAATGCAGAGATAGTGGAGAGATCACAACAGATTCTCAGATTCAAACGATCTGTCATCAAAATTCAAAAAACAACACAATCATAATTCAGCAGAATTCGAAGTTGAAACCAACAGAAAATAAGCACAATTCGAATTCAAACCATTAAAAATAAGAGATCTAAATATTGAGTTCCACGAAGAAAATCGAAAACAGATATTGCGATGAGTCAAAACAGAGGAGAGTACCTTGTAAACGATAATTCAACCACAATTATCTCAATTTTAAATCTCTTGAAAGCAGAGTAAATTCAAGTTTTGAATTCTGGTGATTCGAAGCACACAAGACTCTTCGATGAGGTTAAGAGGAAGAGAGCTTCTTCACTTTCTTAGCTGATTATCTCTCTGTTTTGGAAGAAAACTGAGGAGTCATATTTTTTTTTGTACATTCATTATATAGTGCCGCTCCTCGGTTTACATATGTAACTCAGTACATCTAAACGACGTTAAACCAAACAGTGTTACGTTGCGTAATTTAACGGCGTCATGGGTTTGTCTACTTGTGTGCTCGAAGATAAAGGGACAAGTTTATCCGTTTGGCACGGCCAAAAACAAAAGAAAAAAAATTACACAATTTTTTTCTTTTTAAATCGAGTTTTTTTACCGAGGACAAGTGGTCTAGTAGTAGACTTTATAAATCTTCAGGCACCGGATTTTGATTCCTCCTCGATACAAAAGGAATGGAAGAAAAAAAAACTAGAGCAGCTTTACTTTCTTCATTTATCGGTTTCACTTAAAATCAATCAAATAAAACTTACAAATAAAAAATATGAAGTTGAAATTAATACTGTTACATATATATATGAAATTATCCATAGAATCATCTAGCTAATAATTTTTGTAACAGAGCTTTATCATCTTTCCACTATAGTTAGTAGATTGAATTAGATTTTAAAAATAAATTTCAAACTATATATGGAATTTTGTCCATTGATCTAAATATTGGCCGAACAAACATATATTTGTAAAATTCTTTATAAGCATGAATCTCAACAAAAACAGTATAGATGAGAAAGAACCGATACCTAATATAAAAGACTGATAATGAGATTCTTTACGGCTTCAGACTCATACGACTTTGCCAATTGCCACCACCCTTACTATATATTTGTTTAACCTTTTCAGAGATCCCAATTTAAATCATTTTAGTTTTTTTTAATTGTATCTGATTTCAACAGTGAATTATTTATTGGCAACGGTGGATGACCTCTGTCTCCTTCCAAGCCTGTAAAAGTACACGTTATCTTTTAGTCTGTATATTCTCAAACTCTTTTTTTTTGGGTTAACTTATCTTAAAACTCTTTTGTGGATTATTATATAACTACTTATATACTCTTTTATATTAAAGGGAAAATAAAGCCACTGATATAGTAAGAATTAGGAGGGCACATACTTTTAATCATGATTAATATTCTATTCTGAGCTGGATTAAAGATGGAGTTGTTTTTAGTAAAATATAAAAGTGATCATTTCGAATGGATGGATATAAATCTGTACATTTTAGATTCACAACAAAAAAAAATATAAGAAGATGATGGTGAAAACGGAATTACTTTAGGTCGAGTAAAAATTATTATTTCAAGGGCGACGAAGGAAATGATATAGTAATTCAGTTGATTTTATAACATATAATCATCTAAACTTAATAAAACAGAGATCTTTTTTATTTGACAACCTCAATTAATAAACAATTACAAAACACACTTTTTTTTTTTACCCCTAAATTTAGATCCATTTTATGAAGTCTTTCTATATGCACGAATAATTTTAAGAAACTGCATAATAAACACACGATCGATAAATTACCTTTTTTTGGAGGCACGTTCTCCTTAATTTCTTTAACCGAAATGCAGAAGCAGTTTGTATCCACTATCGATCTCTTGTATCCACAATCGATTCAACGATTCTTATATATTTAGGAGATTTCTCTTCATTTCACTCTGACATCACCACAATTTCGAATAAGAAATTGAAACAAGTGCAGTCTAACAGGTTTTTACCTCTGTAGTTACCTTCTCAGTTCACTTTGTTCGCTAATTTGAAACCTTATCGGTCTGAGTGGGTTATCAGGGCAAAGATAATTAACTTGTGGCGAGCATACTCTACAAAAGCTGGTGAATCTCTTGAGTTCATCCTTGTGACGATTCCGTAAGTCAAGAAATTATTTGCTTTTCCAAACAAAAAATAATTTTATCTTATGCTTTAGTCAATTACAATCTCCTATCTTTTTATTTGTCTATGAAAAGAGATAAAATTGGTGATGTTGTGCGTAAAAAATATATCAAGAAATTCGTTAATTTAGTCAATGCTGGCAAGTGGAAGGCTACCAAAAAATTTAATGTGGCTAAAGATTACGCTCAAATCAAGCCATCTGAAAATGAGTACAAGATCAGTTTCCATTACATGACAACTGTAATAGACTGTGATAATGTGACAGATGATTCGTTTATTCGTCTTGCAATTTTTGATTAAGTTCTTGATCAAAAAACTACAACGAAAGTGTTACTGGGTAAGTTATTCGCTTGCTTGTGTTTCCTGTAGAGTACTTTAAATCACTTAATACACAAAATAATCATAAACTGTTTATGCAGATGTTGGTCAACTTTACAAAATTTATGACATGGAGCTTATCGACGTTCGTGGGAAAGGAACTCATAAAATTGACTTCCAATTGGGAAAAAAATATGTAAATGATATATGATCTGGATAATTAATTTTTTTGATGTTTATATCCCACTAACCTTTCCTTTGTTTGTGGGGATTGTGTAGGGAGCAGATTCTCAATTGCACACTATGGGGTATTTACGCTGAGCAAATTCACAATGCTTACTTTAATGCAGCAAATGAAAACATGTACTGCTTAATAAGGTTTGGAATGATTAATGTGTGGAGAGGTATGTTAAGTCATTACATTAAGTTATCATCTACAACGAACCTGCAGAATCATATCCTTTTTAAACGTATATCTAATATCTAATCTATTATTTGACATGATGTGACAGACACCAGAAGCATTTGTAATTCTTTTGATGCTTCTATGGTACACAAATCAAACAGTTGTTGAAATTAAGTCATTCATGGATCTGTAAATTCTTCTCCTATATTGTTCTTCAACACATTAAGCTATCTCTTTATATTTTGATACAACTGGAGAACATACTCATATATCTCTGGTTTATCTCACCGATTCGATGTTCATAGTTTCTATAACCGGCCATCAAACACTAATGTCGTCGTTGTCTTGAGTAGCCATGAAGAAGATCTATCCGAAGACGCCGTGGAACCAATCAATGACGTCGTCAATGGTGATAAAGGCTGGATAAGATCATGATCCAGATAGTGACATTGATTATGCAGAAGATGTTGGTAAGTTTTAAAGATCATAAATTCTTTCTCTTTTGTAGTGTCGTTTAAATCATGACATTCTGAATCATGCTTCTCATCTATTTCCATTTCTGGATATGGTGGAGGCTTTATGTCTTTTCTTGGTGGGAAGTCTGTGTTTCCAAAACTAGGGATTGTGGAGATCTTATTATAGATACACAAGCGAAGTGAACCAGAGAGAGAAGAGAAAGCAGTCAATTCGGATTCTTATAAGAATCAGATTTTTGAAGCTGCAGAAAAGCTTATTGGCCCACATTCTTTAGTCGATGAACTTCTTTCGCTCCTTGATGTAAGCTCCTTCACCACCCCGCTTATTTTTTCGTTTTGTTTTCTGGTCTTCTTCTTCAGCTTCGTGGCAATGCTTGGTGCATGCATGTGTTTAATGTAGATTTTTAGATTTAGAATTGACTATTCCGCTCGGCATCTTTCATCTTTTGATATTCCTTAATTTTTGGCTCTTTGAATCTGAGCAATCTTTTAATCATGTTTTTGAGATCTTGATTACTGGGACTTCTCCGTTTTGAATGGAATATTTCCAGCTTATTGAGTGCTTATCAGTTCTGCTCTTGGGAATTTTATATATGTTACCGAATTGATTTTATTTACCAACTGAATGATTCTCCTTGGCAGTGATATATGTCAACAGAAACAACTTTCTATTCTTTAGGGAAAGCATTGAAGAATTATATTCATTGATTTATGCCCTACATGGGTCTATTTTGAACTCTTAATGTGAACTAGTTCTGTTAAATGGTGATGCTTTTTGTATCTCTGTTTCATATATGTGATGTGGATGTCGAGTTTAGGAGTTAGTAAGTTTGATGATCTATATGCTTTTTGCAGTATAGACTTTTCCTATGTCTATCGGGGGTTGAACTGTTACCTCCCCACTCAATGTAGAATGCGCTATCTCCATTGATGAAAGCATTAGTCGGTGGAAAACTCTGTACGCATTCAGACATAGAAGTGAAAGTTGCAATCGCTGCTTGCATAAGTGAGATTACAAGAATAATTGCTCTGGCTGCTCCTAATAATGATGACCAAATGAGTAGTTTTTGTGGAGGAAATGTGTATTATGCTGGTTGGTCACATATTCTTCTATTCACGCGCAAGAAGTGTTCAATTTAAATGTGTAAATGATAAGCTAGCAATCATTGGATTTTTGTGATGTGATACTTCTTCCAGACTTGGAAGATTCCATTCTGAATCCATAAAACCTGAAGCTGCAAACAAGAACAACACTACAAGAAAAAAGGCCTATTTCCGACGGCCAAAACCGTGGGTACGCCGTCGGAAAGAGCCTTTACCCACGACTTAGTAACGGGAAACTAGCCGTCGGTTCGGCGTGGTCGGAAAAACAAATTCCGTCGGAATTCGTCGGAAATTTTTCTTCCGTCGGTAATTTCCGACGGATTAACCGTCACTTTCCGTCGGAAATTTCCGACGGAATACCGACGGAAAAATAATTCGTCGGAAATCGTCAGAAATTAACCGACGAATTAACCGACGCATCGTTGTTGTCGGAAAACATCCATCGGTATTCCGTCGGTAATATTACCGACGAAAACCGATGGAATATAAATTTTTTTTTTAAATAAAATAAATATTAAATTGATTAAGAAAAGAAATTGATAAAAATATTTATTAATTGTTTTGATTCGAGAAAACAAAATATTACAAATAATGTAGTCCTCTAATTTCCGGGACCCGGTGCAGTGTCTAAAAACATATGGGAATATGCCGAGAACATTTCTCGGAATTTAGCCATTTCCTCTTCTTGTTCCCGCTGTTTTGTGATGAGCTCTCTTTGTTGTGTCTCGAGCTCTTTCTGCTTACGCTCCATCTCGTCTGATTTCGATCGGAGCATTAAGAGCTCTTCCCGTTCTGGTGCCGATAAGTTTCTCGGTCCAAACTGAGATACTCCGCCTGACGAACTGGCTAGATTGCCAAGCCCAAAAACTCGTCCTCTAGTAGACGGTGTTG
>OVAX01004604.1:0-12518 GCA_900406405.1 Lepidium africanum | reverse complement strand
TCCTACATCTCGCCGGAGCCATAACCGACTCCGGATTTCATTATGAATCTTATCCTTAGCTCTAAAACTCGAGCAAGTGTTACAACCCCTCTCTCTTGCTCTCTTCTTCCCTCTAAAACTCACTTCTCTCTCTAACTCTCTGTTTCGTCGTTAAAAAGAAAAAATAGAAGAAGAAGAAGCTTATTAACAAAAGAATACCATATACCATATACCAAACCGGTTTGGTATAATCTATTGGCTTAACCAAGACCCTCTAAATCAACTAAAGAGTCTTCAACCTCTGATCATGACTAACATTCTTCATTATCAATCAAGATATCATCCGTCAACGAGAAGCGGATTGAATCACTGTCTCTCGATTTTTTTGCCTCAACAGCCATACTTTTGTTTTTTGCTTCGGAAAATCTATGGGAACTGAATAGTTTCGAAACAGACAGTTCGCTATTGTATATGTAATTAGAACATTTTGTGTTGATTCAGACACAGGGGAAGCGAGGCGACGTTTTCTTCTTTTAATGCTGGTGGAGTTTTTGTTTTCAAATACAAAGCACCTATAATTATTACTTTTACTCACACAAGTTTCATTTTTTTTTTCGTTTACAGAACAAACTCTTCTTTTTATTGGGTTAGCGTGTGTAGGATTTATAGGAATTAATATTGTTTTCCAAATATCAATTATTCTAATAATATTGTAAACAAACCTTTGTAATACCTTTTCCTATAAATACTGAAAAGGTAAAGGTAAGTTTTTTTTTTTTTTTTTTGACCTTTTGGTACAAAATTACAGTAATAAGTTAGTTAATTTTAAAATTATTGATTAACTTATATTCCTGTAATGAATTATAAAACACTTAGCTATTTGTAATATAATGATTTGATAAAAAATCAGTTTTTACAACGATTGTAATTGTTAATGGGCTTTAAATTGTTTTGTTTAAGGCCCACAAAATAAGTTGAGCGGGAGAACGTGAACCCTCTGTTTTCTGAACAGAAAAGACGTTGTACAGAAGTTTATTTCGACGTGATTAAGTCACCATGAGTCCACTACTTTTTCGTTACTCGAGAACGAATTATATTTATTGTTACTTTTTTGAAAAAAATTTTTCTTATTATTCCACACTTGAGTCTATCTTAACCATAAGATCCAAACGTTGCTCAGCTCCAAAATATTCACCTTTACAAACTCCGGCGTTTAGCTTCGACTTCGAACTTTTAATGGAAAACCAACAAAATTATGATGGAATTGACGTCGTGACAAATCCAGAGTCTGCTTTAATCTTATACTCACCACCACCTCAATTAATGGAGCTTCATAATCCTTCCTCTGAGGTCAATAATGTTTCCTTACCTTCTTCTCCAAATGTTCGTACAAAGAAAATAGTCTCGCCAGCTGATTATGTTCAGTCGCCACCGGAAAATATTGTCTCTCCACATGTTTCTCCTAAGTCTATTGAAGTGCCTTTCGTCTCACCACTCGCTTCTCCTAAATCACCTCACGATTCATCCGCAAATGTAACTGTTTCTCCCTCTCCTCCTGTTGTGGATATGACGGAATCAGAGAACAGAGCAAATGTAGTCGCTAACAAGGTTCCCAACACTATCGCTGGACGTTTGCAGCTTCGAAAGCGTACCTTTGTGGCAAGCAAAGGAGAATCAAGCGCTAAAAAGAGAAGGAAAAGGTCGCATGCTTCATCGTCTTCACAAATTGACTACTTATGAGATTTATGAGATTTCTGCAGAGAAGATCAATGAGTTTTTTAGAGGTCACACTTATGAGATTTTTGCAGAGAAGATCAATGAGTTTTTTAGCTTGCCCAATGTTACTGAAGAGGAGGAGAAGGAGTTAATGAGTGGAGTTACAGATCGTGTTTTGGCATTGGCTTTTTCTGGTGCTGCTAAGACAGAGCTTAAACTCATGACGCCTGCAGGGAATTTTTCAGCTGATCAGAAAGAGTTGTTTCAGTTCTGCTGTAAGAATTGGTATCCGACTTTAAACGAGGGATATGTTTGCAAAAAGAGGGTTATTCTAATGTTTCAGGTTATGAGAAAACTCAAATTCAACATCGGGAGAATCATGTATGACCTCATTATCCGTCATTCTAATAACCTGGAAGGAAAATTCGCTCTGCCTCACTCTGCCATGATTTACTGCTTGATTAACTCTCAGAATCATGTTCCTTTTGCTTCTCCTGTTTTTTCATCTCCAATTACCAAATCTACTAAGAAGAAATCAACTGGAGCGAGTAAGCGTACTGCAACTTCTGGTCGTTTTGGAAAAACAACAAATGCAGATGCGAGACTTGCAAAGTACGAAGTTGTTTTTGATAAGATGTTCAGGCTATTTATGAGTCTGAGGCAATCAGGTTTTGGTTTAAAATTTATATCAATTTCCACTTTCTTTGTCTATTTGTTGTTATAATAACAACATGTTTGCAGGTGGTGATGACTCTCCTAATGATGATGATGCTTCTTCTAATGATGATGATGATGTGATCAGTGTGTGATGGAGTTTGAAGCATCAGAAACAATCTCTGCTTATGTTATTAACTCTTTTGTTATGATTGCAGATAATGTGTACCGTCGTAGACTTTTGTTATATGTTTGCTCAATGCTGTTATTTTGCTTTTCTCAAAACATTCTACTTGGATGTCTACTTTGAAACTCTTTTATTTAACTTCTTCCAATATTGCAAGTTATGAATATTTGCTTGACAAAAACTTATATGGTTTTACTTTCTCAATACTATTTAATATGTTGTATACTGTAATTTTTTTACTAAGATTGTGTTTGAACAAGTGTATGATGTTCAATTACATGTTGCTTTGCTGAATTGACTTTTTCTAAGTTAACAATGTTTTTTTTTTGGGTTGCATAGGTATATAATTCCAACTCAAACATTTTTGCAATTATAATAATTTAATCTTTGCTCAAGTATACTAAGGTGATCATAATTATGGTAATCATATCATCATACTCCTGCTTTTAATCAGATATAGGCAAGTTACTATTAGTCATTGTATTGCTAAAATATTAAAAGACATCAAAAAAAACAATTGGAGGTGTATGTGTATAAAAAATATTTTGCCATTTTCTCAATATTTGAATCCTAAAATTTTATTAAAGGTTTCTATCCCCACGTACTTTTATCCAAAAAGCCAACCAGATTGTGTTAAAAATGTAACTTACACATTCAACCAAAAAAATTCAAAAAAAAAGTAATTTGCCACCAATTTCTTCTTACTTGCTTTCTAATAACATTACCTATCTGTATTGCCCAAAACAATAAAAACTCCTGCAACCTGAACAAAACTTGTGTTAAACTCGCTTATTCTTCTCTTATTTACTTTGTAGCATCTATAATTCGTCATTCACTTACAAAGCTGTATCATACAAAATCATGGATTCAGGAGTGGAGTCTGACGTCTCTGAGTACGGCAACCCTGAGGAAGGTATAGAAAAGCACATAAGTACATGAGTCTAAGTGGTTTACATATGAATTTGTCAAACAGTTATTCATCAACAATGTTCAAACACATAATTGCAGAGTCTACTTATGACGATGTTGAAATGGACTACGATTGTTCATCACAAGAATATGATTCCTATACTGAAGAAGAGGAAACACAAGAGACACAACTAGATGATGATGTCTCAATTGAAGATATAGAGGATGCAAGGCATGGTTATGATATTTTACTTAAGATAGACCAAACAATAAGAAAGGTATTCCGTCCTTATGAGAAAGAAAATTGTAAAAAAACAGAAAGCATCCTCCTCTAATACATCGGGAAAATTTACAAAACCACCTTTGAAAGGTAAATTTTCAAATCACAACTTTATATTTTTGTGTTTGTAACAATTTTGATGCTGTGTAATTTTTGGATCACAATGACAGGATACCTTGATCATGGCGATCCAACATACATTTGTGAATATTGTGGTGCTTAATTTTGGTATGCCCAACGTATAAACAAAAGGAAAAGAACTAAAAAGCCAATCTACACAGGCTGTTGTATGCGAAGTCAAGTTCAGTTGCCATTACTAAGGGATTCACCAGAGCTTCTGTGGATTTTAGTAACAAATAACGATGAGTTATCTAAACATTTCAGAGAAAACATAAGGGCGTGCAATATGCTTTTTTGCATTTACCTCACTCGGTGGAAAAATAGATAGGTCTGCACAGAAAGGTCGAGGACCACAAATGTTTGCTTTGCAAGGTCAAAACTACCACCTAATGGGTTCATTGAAGCCTAAAGCTGATGACTATGTCAAATTCTCTCAATTGTATATTGTTGATACTCTAAATGAGATTGAGAACATAATGAAGATAATGAGGTGAGTTATTGCACTTATTCAAACAGTATTAATTTTTTAACTTTTGTGTTAGTAAGTGCCGTTCACTTTTATTTATACAGCCAAGGATGTAAAGATACTAAGGTGAACAAGAGAAATATGTTCAGGAAAGAAATAATCAAAATGATCACTAAGCTTTTGGATGACATCAGTCCTCATGTCAAAGCTTTCGATGTGCCAGAGACATGTTTGATATTGATCAGCCTGAGGGATTAAAGATGAAGATTATTTCTACTCGTGAGACTGATGGAAGGTTATAACCAACTGTATCTGATATTGCTACATTAATACTTGGTGATTTTGTGCAAAATTTGAATAAGCGTGACATTATTCTGGAAGAACAGTCATGGAAATTATAGAGAATAGATGAACTGCATCCTTCAGACTTGGCATTGTAGTACCCTATTATATTTCCTAGGTCAGAAGATGGCTTCAGACCTGGTATAAAGAAGGGAAAAACCGTTGATAGGGGTAAGAAGACTAATCAAAATATCAGTATGAGGCAGTGGTTTGTTGTTTGGATATGTAAGCTTTTGTCTGAACGGTTTGCGGTTTGGGTTGGTAGACCTGATCTTGGGGGTTAGCAACATTGGTGTTTTTGTAGGAGAAGTTGGGGTTCTGCTTGTATGTTTTATATTGCTTTTAACTTCTTCTTTGCTTTTGAATGAAACTGACCACTTTAACTTGATCATCCTCCTCTTCCTGAATTTGTTCATTTTCGCACAGGAGATGCACTTGTTTATCTTGTACCATGAGTAACTTATCCAACTTGTCATTCAGAGCCCTAGACTCCTTTCTGCTAACTGGATCTGAATCAGCGACACTTCTCACACTTCTGTCAAAGTCTTCTCCATATTTTCCATCTGTTTAGGCAAGGTTCTCAACTAATTCCCAGCCCTCATCAACATCCTTATTTAGGAAGTTACTGTTGCTAGCTATATCCGACAACATGCAGATTTTTGGTAGAACACTGTGGTAGAGATTGCTGAGCAGTGATTGAGTGTTGAAGCCATGGTGAGGATACCGAGTTTGGTACGTGGAAATCTCATTGCGGAGCTTTGCTTTCTGGGACTTACAGAAAAATTTGGCAAAAAGTGCAGATTTGCATTCGTCCCATGAAGTGATAAAACCCTGAGGTAGATGCTACTCCTAGATATGCACTTTGTTCCCAAAGGGAGAACGGGAAAAACCTCAACCTAAAGGCATCTGCACTGACTCCATTTATCTTCGTGAAGCCACAGAGCCATTCAAACTCATTGAGATGATCAAGAGGGTCTTCGAGAGGCAGTCCATGAAACTTGTGGTCTGAAATAACTAGATTCGTGGAGGAACGTAATTTAAAACCAGAAGATAGACCATACATTATTTCAAAGATGTTCAAAATCAAAGTAGAGAGTCTGATGGATGACTTGACAAAGTGTCACATATTTGGGAAAACAATTTTGAGTATTTGAATTTAGATAATTTTTATCATGAACAGTTTTTTTTTGTTTATTTCTTATTGCTGATTACACTTATTGTTTAAATTTTCCACAGCTATGTACACTATTGAATTCCAAAAAAAGGGACTTCCATATGCACATATATTACTTTTCATGGCTCCAAGTCATAAAATTATAAATTCAGATCAGTTTGACAAATTAATTTGTGCAGAGATACCGGATAAAGATTTGGAACCAGATCTTTATGATGTTGTGCAACAATGTATGATTCATGGTCCTTGTGGTTTAGCAAACCCAACGAATTCATGTATGTCTAAAGGGAAGTATACAAATTTTTTCCCTAAGGCCTTTGCTGGACATACTATGCTTGATAACGAAGGATATCCAGTCTATAGGAGAAGGGATACAGGCCGGATAACGAAGGATATTCATGTATAGTCTGTCATATTTAGAACTTGCTATGTCTTCTTCGAAATAGCAAATCTTGTTATCATTTCTGTTTAATAATTGGTTTTTCTTTGTTGGTGAAGAATCCCAAATTGACGACAAAACCAAAGAAAAGAGAGGAGTTAGTTGCATAGAAGGAGAAATTTCTTCAAGAGAAATAAGACAGGTGAGATGTTTATTTTGACAACCTGTATTTCATATCCATGTCATTTTGTGAATAGCAGTCTAGATTTTTTATATTGTGATTATTCTTATGTATATTGAGGTACTTATATCTGAATTGAGTGTTTCTCTCAATATCTAATCTCAACTCATTATGGGAAAGAAATTGGATGTATGTGTCTTTTGATTTAGTGATTAGTGTTGAATTTCAGGTTGATTGGATACGAAAGGATGGAGATTTTGTGGTCTGATTATATATATGACAGAGTTTTTATATTTTTCTTTATATGCTGGTGTTTGTCTCTGATTGAATCTGAGTGTTGAATTTGGACCAACGATAAATTTTGAGTTTACTTAGCAATTGTGATTTTTCAATCTTTGGAATGCTCTTTTTGTGTTGTTGTGAGTCATGGCATCGTTGTGTTCCTGTAAGACAGAGATTGGACTTTAGCTTAGTCTTTTGAAACTTAACTAAGGCTTCTTGATTGTATTGACGACAAATTGCTTTTAATGTAGTTGTTTTTTGGGATTACTGTGGCTGAAAATAAATTAAATTTAGGTACATTCATGGAGTATTTCATCAAGCTGAAACAGGGAAGGGTCGAATGTGTGGGTGGAGGACCCCAATGAAGCATGGTTTGATGGTAAAGTTGCAGAGATTAATAGTGACTAGATTATAGTTCACTGCACTTCAGGGAAACAAGTATGATTTCATACTTATGTTATTCGACTCGAAGGGCTTTTCAGATGTTGAAAAGGTAAACAAACTGAGCCCAAATTATATGAATTGCTTAGTAAGTTTCTTCATTAACATGCCATTGATGGGATCTTTATGTTTTGCTTATTGTAGCAACGGTCACAACCAAAGAGAATAAAGAAATTGGAGTCTCGAGCAAAAACACAATGCATCTTTATAAGTAAGTGGAGGAAAGGAACCAAATATTAATAATACAGAGAAAATTTGTTGGTTAGTGAAGATACAATATTTTGCAGACAGGTTTGAGGTCAGTAATTTCTTCTTGTCTAAAGAGGAAGGAATATCTGAAGCAGAGTTGAGCTAAAGGATTGGAGTTCATAAGAAGTTATTAATTAGACTCTGATTAGCGTTAAGAATAAGTGTTCTTTTTCTCTGTACTTTTCTTCTTGTTGTTGTTATTTCTTTATCTTTGATAGTTTGTGACAAAGATAAACAAAGCAAGTGTAATCGGAGAGTTGAATTCCCTACAATATGAAAATATATTTTACACTAGCATTATCTTTGCAACATAACAACCAAGTCACTGAAATATTAAAACCAAACTATTGACATATATATATATACTTAACATACAAAAAATAAGTTTTCTACATTTTCATTACAGAAAATCGAAATTATAGTTCAATATATTCTTTCAAAAAAAAAAAAAATTATAGTTCAATATATAAAACATAATAATTGTAATTGAATGTTATTAAAATAAATTTTAAATAAATTTCATACATTATAATATATTTTTTAGCAATAAATTTAAAATAATATTATAATTCATAGTTTCAAAGTTTAGAATTTAAAGTTTACAGGTTAGGATTTAGAGTTTTTTTTTTTTTTTGGTCTGAGGATTTAGAGTTTAGAACTTAGAATTTAGGGTTTAGGATTAAAGGGTTAGAGTCTTAGAGATCAAACTTATACTTCATATTCACAAATTACATGTATTTAGTAATTTGTTGTTAAACATTTTTTGTTTCATTTATTAAACACAAAAAAATAGTTCTAATATTTTACCTAGTATTATGAATGCAAAATATGAAGTATACGTATCTTGTATGGTATTGATAGCTTATATCTCATAATATATTTAAGTAAACATTGAATTCTTTTTATATATTTTCATATCATGAAATTTCAAAATTAAGTTCTAAATTAAATGACTTAACAAATACATAATCTTTTCATAATTATAATTTTTTTAAAATTAAATATATTAAATAATTCTTTCAAAATGAAAATAATTATTTTAAACAGAAAAAACCAATAGAAAGAAATTACTAGGATCAATGTTGTGGCATAATCTCAATAGTAGATTTTGATATGAGATTACATGTGGAACCAGTCAAAACAGATTTAAAGATTTCAGTTTTATAACTTTGAATGTTAAGTATCGATAACCAACATTTTGTGAGATCAACCGGAAGAGTGGTTGGGACCTCGGCTAATCCCGATCTCAGTAGAGTAGTGGCACACATTGTAACAGCTAGAATCGTGGAGAGAAGAGCTTAAAGCTTACCTTCCATTGCACCTATATATTGTTTACTTATTTTCTCAATATAAAAGACAGAGATAGAGTGAATTAGTTGATTGGGATGGTTTAGGGTATCAAAGAAACAATCAATTTATAGATTATCTCTTAAGTTTAAACGTGACCGGTACACTGATTATAACTGTCCGTTAAATCAAACTTTGAACAAAACATAAATTCTTTAGAAATATAATTGACCGTGTTGGCTCATTCAAAAGCTGTCACATTTATTTTTTTGGTCAACTTGATATTTTAATTGAAGGAGGCGAAACCTCAAAATTACAAGAAATCTTAAAACATTAGCTTATCTGCTATCTATTTTATAATAGCGAAAGTTGTATGCTCGATTTTCTTTAGAATTTACAAATCCCTATTTAGCTATATTCACTCATACTATGTTATAGTAAAAACAAAAGTTATTAACATTCCTGAGCAAAATGTAGTCCCGTTTTTTTACTTCACATTTGTGTAACTTGTTCCCAAAATACAGAAGGCAAATAAAAATTTCTATTTTGTAATAGCAAAAGTTGTATACTCAATTTTCTTTAGCATTTACAAATCCCTATTTAGCTATTTTCACTCGTATTATGTTATAGTAAAAACAAAAGTTATTAACATTCCTGAGCAAAATGTAATCCAGTTTTTTTACTTCATATTTTGTGTAATAGTGTCGGTCTGACAATATTTCATGCCTAAAGCAATTTGAAAATTTGATGCCCCTTAAGTATTAAGTTCAAGATTCTATTAATATCATCATGTATTAATCTCAAAATTCTAATGCACGTTTTTTTTATATTAAATCTGTAATTACTAGAGTAAAACATTTAAAAAAATTTGGAGTAAAAGAACAAAAAAATGCTTGCAATTCTAGTTAACTAGCGATGCAACCAAAAAAATTAAGCAACTAAGAGTAACACATATTGTTAGATCATTTATATAATGTGAGTTTAGATAATGAAAGATCAACATTTTAACTAAAAGACTCACCACTTTCACTTTTCCTTCGAACAATATTTAATAATTTTAATCAAGTTAAATAATACCTTATTTAACATGTAGAATTGGAGATTTAAAATTTGAGATTGAAAGTTAAAGTGTAGAGAAACTGAAAAAAACTAATAAGAGTTTTTGGTGTACATTTAAAAAAATGAAGAAGATTCAGTTACAACTACAGCAAATTTTAATAAAAGAAATTAAAATAAATCACTTTATATTTTTTTAATTCTAAAAAGGAGAAGAAATAAAACCTCATTAAAAATTTGAACATGCAACCGTTAGATTGTTTTCTTCGGTTCTACAAATTATTTGACTACTACACTTAAGTAATATTTTTTTAATAAAATTTTAATTGAGTATTTGATGCCTCAAATTTTTATATAAATTGTGATGCCCAAATCCTAAAACACAAAAGGAAAATTTGCAACATAAGGGTTGAAAAATATTTCCAAAATCCATTGGCCTTTGAAAACTTCTGGAAGGGTTTTCTCTCATGGGCAGTATTTTGAAAATTGGATCGGACCAAGCGGTCCGACCAGTTGGACCGTAACTCGCTAATAAAACCGATTCGAGTTAAATAAAAATCCGGATTTAAGTTAAATCCGTAAAATCGGTGACCCAGCTCAATATTAAAACATGGTTCACTAACAATATACATTTTTCTTTTAAAAATTTTACCATTATTTTTCTTTTTTTCATAAAAATATAAAATTAGAAGTTTTAAAACCAAAATTTACACCATAAAAATCTTTTTTTGCTATATTTTCCAGATATTTTGATTATAATTTCTAATTAATAGAGATGGTATTTGTAATTAATGTTTATAAATTACAAATATATAAATAGATCATTTATATAAATGTATTACTAATATATATTATTTTATATCTTTTATTATGTTGTCAAAACAAAAATTTTAAGTAACTTGAAAAAGATTAATTTAAAAGACGACGAATACAATTAAATAAAATAAATTGATATTTTCTTTCTCAAAAAGATATTAATTTAATACTTTTATAAAGTATTTGTTATTATTTCTCTTATCAAATTTGCTTCTTTATTTATTATTTGAAATATTTAAATGTGTTATATTATCTTTGTAGAATATCATATTATTCATCTTATCATATTATTTTGAATCATGTCTTATATATATATATAATAAAATATAAAAACCCGGTTTGACCGGTTAAACCGGTCTGACCAACTATCTATTAATATTGCCGAGTCGATGTCCGGTCCGATATTCAAACATTGCTCATGGGTCAAAGCTTTGTTAAATTAGTTGATTTCGTTTTGCTACGATATATTATATATCTACTCAATCCCAAGTAACTTCTTAGTAATATGTAGAAAGTTGCTTATTGTGAAACAAACTGTTTAATGATTTCTAGTATTGTGTAAAACAATTGCACATAGCTAAGGCAAATATAGTTCAATAATCTCATTGGTTGTAGCTTTACTTCTGTATCAGGCTATAAGCAATAACACATGTGGTCAAGTTACAATAGATTTGTAGATATCTTTTTCTTTTAAAAAGAACGATTTGTAGATTTCGATTTACCATAATAGTTTATATTTTTATATACCTCGATGTCGGAAAGATCAACATTTACTTGACTAAATGTGGACCATAAGTTAAGAGTTTTGGCTTTAAGTACAAATACGTGGCCCATGTCCGATATATCGCTTAAATTAAATCATGATTTATCCATATGCTCCGCAAAAGTCCCACATCGGTAATCTTAAAGAGAAGCTTGCTGTATATATACAATCAAGACAACATAGATGGTCACGACCTTACTTGAACAGGATCTGTTCTATAGGCTCGTACCTCTGTGTCCTTTATTTCTAAGGAGACAGGCCCTCAAACCTGGTGGATGAACCATGACCGTGCGATCAGAGCGTGATTAGCGGCTACGATCATCATCCTTGGATGCATCCGGTGCTGTAGAGGATCGTTACTCAGTTTGGTCTTACCAATCTGGGGTGGTTGCACGGCGGTCTGACAGGTTCCCTTTTTTTCCACTCCCACCACTCTCTGTCATTTTTCTCCTCTATATTCTTGTTCGCTGTTTACTTGGTGAGTAATTATTGTATATAAGTTGCTCGACAAAATGTCTTTGAGAAGGGTAGGAGTTTGTTCCTTTCTCGATTTCATTTTATCAACTACTTAAGTGTTGATCTGAGTTTATTATGATTGCTTTTGGCCGTGTAAGTACACAAAGAAAAATGATGAAGTTGTAAGATCAAAGCCAGAAACTTGAATTTGTGTATCATTATTGTAATACTAAAATCTAAACCAAACCAAATAAGCACGTAGATATCTTCCATGACTGACAGGAATAGAACAAACACATGAATATTGGAATTAGAAGCTACAATAATAAGCCTAATTTAAAGCATTTCGAATGATATGGTCTCATAGCTACTTCACTTGTGTGTAGGTGCAGCTGCGTTGAAGCGAGAACATTCATTCTTGAGAAGAGGAGGGAAGAATGGATTTAATGGAAACATTTGTGGCCAGCATTGAGCATCTAGAGCTAAAAACACCTTGCAACACATAAATCCAACATTACCAAACTTTCCTGTGAAATTTGATTTGTAGATTTCACTTAAACAACCTTGAACGTTGATAACTGATGACAAACACGTTGTGAGATCTACTGGAAAACTAGGGACAATAAGGAATAGAAGTATCATGTGTGTGGGAGCAGCTGCACTTATATGAGCACAACTATCCTTGAGAAGAGGAGGGAGCAATTGATTCAACGGAAACATCTTTGTGATATGCTCAAATTTACCCTTTGAACTACTCTCTCAAATTAAGAGATCAGTTGTA
>OVAX01004603.1:0-12524 GCA_900406405.1 Lepidium africanum | reverse complement strand
CTGCTTGGCTGTCATTACTCTTATTTATTGCTCTGTAGATTTCACTGTTTCATTTATGCTTGGCTGTCATTACTCTTATTAGTTTCACACCCATTTGGTTCGATAACCTTGTATGCTACAGGGATTTGACTAATAAGGATTAAAAATCTTGTTATCAAAGACGAAAGATGATATCATGGTTGTGAGTCTATACGTAGATGATATTATCATCACAGGAAGTAATTTGAACTTAATCAACAAGTTCAAAGATGACATGAAGCGAGAGTTTGAGATGACCGATCTCGGAGAGCTTAACTATTTTCTAGGAATGGAGATCACACAAGATGAGAATGGAGTGTTTCTCTCTCAAGAGAAATATGCAAACAAACTCCTAGAAAAGTTTGATACGCATGACTGCAAAAGTGTGAACTCCACTTATACCGCACGGAAAATATGAAGAAGAGGAGGAGAAATTTGCGGATGAAAAAAAGTACAGAAGCATAGTTGGTGGTCTCTTATACTTGTGTGCTTCAAGGCCGGATCTCATGTGTGCAAGTTCATACTTATCAAGGTACATGTCTTCACCTTTAAACATACATTATCAAGAAGCAAAACGTGTCCTTAGGTACATCAAAGGAACAACCAAGTTTGGAGTCCAATTTAAGAGTGTTTCGGAACCAGAAGTTCATGGTTACTCGGATAGTGATTGGGGTGGATCGATTGAAGACAAAAAGAGTACATCTAGCTACGTATTCTCTCTTGGATCAGCAATGTTTAGTTGGCAATCGAGCAAGCAAAAGACTGTAGCACAATCAACGGCTGAAGCGGAGTATATTGCCTTATGTTCAGCAGCAAATCAAGCCATTTGGCTACAAAGATTGGTGAATGAAATTGGGTTCAAGGCTGAAAAAGAAGTGGAGATATATTGTGATAACAAGTCAGCCATAGCCATTGGCAAAATCTTGTCCAACATAAAAGAACGAAGAAATTTGATATCAAGTATCATTTCGTGTGTGAGGCTGAGCAAAAGGGACTTATAAAGTTGGAGTATTGCCCTGGAGAATTTCAACTTACAAATATTTAAACCAAGCCATTGTACACAAGAAGATTCGAAGAACTAAGAGAGAAGCTTGGAGTCCAAGAGAAAATCGATTAAGGAGTGTTGAATATAATCGAGTTTTCTCTTAGGATAAATATATATTAGTATAGTTAGTAATAAGTATTTAATTAAGTTAGTTAAACACAATCAAAGGTTACAACCATTTAGACCTGTGTCTTTCTACAAAGAGTCATGGTGTTTAGTCAAAGTTTGCGTCTTTATGTAAGAGTCGTATTGGTTTGTAGTAAGAGTCAAGAGATGTAACTCTAACAAGTGTCTGTTTGTTCCTTATAAATACTCGTCATTATCATTTGTAAAACAATCAACGTTTTGTGATCAATAAAGTTCTATTTTCACAAACTCTGTTTTTTCTCTTCTTCTATATTTCGATTTCTAACAAAGAAACAACAACAATACTTGTTGTATTTATCGATCAAAGAAAGACGTCTCAGACTTCTTACAGAGAAAAACATTTAGATATAGAGATCACAAGTAGGTGGCGAGCTTATTGTATGTATGTCCAGAGACATGCTTGTTAATACATCAATAATACAGCATTCAAAAATCACACTCTCATTATTTTCTCATGATATTCAGATAATTTATTAAAATCTCCAATTAAAAATTATAATTTACTCCTATTTAACTCAAACCGAATTTGAACCCTTGATTTCTATGCTATACTCTCTCTATTGATGTTTTAGAAAAAAGAAATTGTTTTTTTTTTATTGATTTTTTAAAATTTCTATACAAAATTTGTTGCACTTTTGGTATTTTTGAATTTTTAAATTCTGCATATTAATTTTTAATTGGTTAAATTATTTTGTAATTTGTGATAAACTATATTTTATTGAAAAAAAATAAAATAGTTAATGATTTCACAGAATATTTATTGTGATTAGCTACAATATCAATGACAAAGATCATATTGTCTTCGTAATTTAGTGAGACATTAAAATCATCTTTATAATATAATACCAAACTCCCACTTATATATCATATGGTTCAACCGAAATCATATATTATTGAAGCCAAATTGTAACTGAAGAATTGGGTACAATAATATGATTTTGGTTGAACCTTTTAAACTGACCAGCTAGAGCTAAAATATCTCTACGAATTTCTGATATTATTAGATAGATCACTTTAATCATGAAAAGAATTGGACAAAATAACTATTTTCAATTATATATTTCTAACATTAAATATTTGTTTATAAAATAAAATCATTCATTGATTATATCAAATTTTAGGTGATTATGCCACATAAAGTAAGGTTTTATTATTAAACGGAAATTACGAAAGTCCGAAGATCTACACCGTCTTGCACAACTCAAGGGTCTCGGAATGAGGCCATAGCTTGTCGACCACGACGGCCTCATATTTTTTGGAGTCACCACCACCATTTTACATTACAAAACTAGAAGAAATGGCAACTAAACCTACCCATAATAATAAAGCAAGAACTAACAACTATGAATTGCCCGACAAAATATTGGAGAGAAGTTTAATATCAACAATGACACTGAATATAACTACAAAAAACCTGAACTAGAGAAAGGAGAATATGAATGCCCAAAAGATTACTACGGTTGTTGCGACAACCATATCATTGAATTTATAATTGATCATTAAGAGATAAGCTAAGTACTTATCATGTATGATTACTATTAAGTGTGTTTAAAATATACAAATGATATTATAATCGCATAAATAGTAATGATGTCAACGATGATGTAATCGCATAAATAATGTAAGCAATAATGCTTTTGTGAAGGTAAACATTTATGTCAGCCAACGTATAAATATGTCTCTATAAATATGTATATCCCCATTGTAAAATACAATTTAGAATCTCCATAAAAACCTTTCATGAACTATTGGGCTTAATGGGCTTTTTAATCGAAGACGGACCTAAATTGTTAGGTTAGATGAGTGTGAAGATGGATTTAGGGGTACTGAAGTTTCTTAATTAGAGTGGGAAGCCCAAATTACTTGTCTACCAAGCTACCATAAACAGTGCAAACAATATTTACGCAAAAACCCTACTAAAAAGCCATTGTTTTAAAAACCTTACTAAAGCCATTGTTTAAACTTTTAACCAAGCTTGAACAAATCTCTGGGCAAAAGATGATGATATCTATATATATCATAATATCAAGCAGTATCTGCAATGAAAACAAATGGTTGTTTATGCAGATTCAACCAGAGAAACTATAAACATGAGCAAGAGATACATACACACTTGCTTTGGTTCTACTATCCCTCAAACTAATAGCAGCTGCATTGGGATCTAGATCAAGTAGAATTTCCTCTTTAAATCATGAGTTTGGCGATGAGGTACCCTGGGAGGTTGATATCGAGATTATAATCTGCCACCAGCTGAAGTATAGCTCTCAATTTTCCAGCATCTTTATCTTTAGCCTAAGGAAGAACACATATATTGATTATCTCTAAATCAGTGACTAATCAACTACGAGATATGGAGAGTGAACAAAAGAGTTACTTAACCTGAGACGATTCAGTTTGTCCCATTTCCAGGTCAGAGCATCTTAAATTGTTGATCTCTTTCGTTATGAGATGTGAGGGTGAGAACTCTTCATCTTCATTGAGCTTGAATATACATATAAGCCGGACTGCTTGAATGTATTGGCTTTTCTTGATGAGTTTCTTAACAAACTCTGCAAAAGATAAAGAGTACACCTTACTTCTTAAGTCTTGGAATGTACCAGAGAAATATATAGGAAAAATGCTTGTATAGATCTGATGGCTACAAAACTAACTTCGGATTGCAGAGTCGTAGATTGGTACAGTTTCTGCTGCATTTTGTCCCCTGGTGTCAATGGTAGATGCTACAGCTGGCTGCTTCTCACACTCAACGAGCACATTGCTCATTTGTCTCAACTGTTTCTTTAACTCAAGTTCTCGTTGAATTTCCCCCAATTCTTTGGATTTCAACTCAAGTTGTTCACTGGAGATCATCATCTGATTGTTTAATGCTTGGACTCTCTTTTCTTTTACCTTGAGGTCTAATTCCAAGCGCTTGCTTGTTTCTCCTACACGTTCCAACTCCATCTCTTTAGCAACGAGCTTTTCAGATAGTTCTTGGATCAACTGCTTGGTAGACTCACCCTGATTATACAAGACTGCAAGCTCCTTGGTTTGTTGCTCGATTAGCTTTTGGATTTCGCTCAGTTCTTTAGATGTCGAGTGAATCATTTCATTATAAACTGTTTTCCTGTTGTTTAGTGATTGTACCAACTTTCCTTTCAGCTTTAGATCAGAATTGTATTGCTTGAGGGAGTCTCTCACGCATTCCAGCTCCATGTTCTTCGAAACTAGCTCCAATGACTGTTTCTCAAGCAGTTTCCGCTGAGACTCTATCTGATTCTTAAGCACAGCTAGCTCATTTTTTCTATCTTCAACTTTCTGCCTAAGCCTTGGCTCATCAACTTGAGAAGACAAACAACCATGGCTTTTTCTGGCGTTGCTTTTGACTTCCTCACGATTACTACATACACCATTATCATCATCAGATTTTCTACGTTTCCTTGGAGATGGAGCGGCCTCTGTAACTGAGTTGGCCTTCACTTTAACCTTGGGAGCTTCGGGACACAGGCCATCAGCTTTACTTTTGTATCCAACTTCAACTGTATCAATCTTGCTCAACGAGGCTACATCTTCTCTATTACCATCACAGGCTTCACTCTCTTTGTTTTTGGCTAATAAGATGTCTTCATTTCCTGAATTCACATTTTTCTTGGCCTTTCCTGTAGAAGCATGTGAAGTAGCAGAAGAAACACCAGAATCAGGCAGTTTAGGTGACTTATTATCTGCAGCCGTGTGTTTCGTATTAAAATTAGACTCAAACTCACGACCTGATTTTGTCTTTTTATTTGGAGGGATGACAAAATCACCATTGCTTCCCGCCTCTGCGTAAGATATCTGTGGCTTTATTCTTGAAGACTTCGTCTTCTTATTTTCATTAGTATATGTTTTAACCCCAGCAACATCAGAACCGTCAACGTCAGGACTTTTAGAGGACTCTTCAACAGGTATTCTCGTCTTTTTGGCTGTCTGATCTTTCTTTGGAGATGAAGGTCTTGTCTTTGTTGCACTAGGATGTGGTTCTTTTACTTGATGCTGTGCGTTTGGTACATCAGTTTTAGGAATTTCATCAGATTTCCTCATAGCTGTCTGCGGCTTTCTTACTTCAGCAGAATTCTCTGTAGCATTTGCAGGTGTCCAGTTGCGACCTGAGTTTGCATTCGCATACTTGTTAGCAAACTTTAAATGGGCATCATACTTAGAACGTATTATCTGATCAGAAAGCCATTTGTTTGCTTCCCCAACCAACTTAAAAGCAGCCTCTGCACCAGCACACTTGTTCTTGTCCGGATGGAGAATCAACGCAAGCTTTCTGTATTGTTTCTTGATTGCGTTGGCATCAGAAAACGGCTGAACCTGAAGGATACCATACCAATTGTTAACCCCTTTGATTTTTTCAGTTGCAGAGATATGCACATCACAGATTGTTTTCATCTGCAGTATATTTTCGAGATTGGGGAAGAGTCTTTGAGCTTTGGTAACAGATATAAGAGCTCCAACAAAATCACCAGCCCTCATCCTTTCCTCTGCTATTTTTTTTGCCTCTGCAGCATCTTCTTTATTGTACTCCATTGTTACGTTAAACCTTCACTAAATCAAACCTCCCCAGTCAGCTAAGTCTCTGAACACAGCACAGTAAGGGAAACAATAGCTCAAAGACCCTGCACAACGCAATAAACCAGTGTACTCACATTGTTAAAATCAATCAGTTCCTAATCCAGAATCTGTCACTCTTAAAGCCAGTGTAAGAAAAACTCTACTTAGTGCTTACCATTCAAAGAACAGAAATCCTGCAAACCCCAGAAACCATGTATGAGATAACTAGATTAAATTCATCAACCAAGTCCCACAGTCGAAATAAAACCATAATACATGAAAACGAAAATAATGGAATGAATCAGAACTAAGTTCTAAATGAAACGAAACCGTACGGACGATTGGTCTACCCGAAAACACGCAGAATAAACCTAGGAGACAAAAAAAAAAAAACCCTAGATTTGAATTAAAATAGAGGCAGAAAAAAAAGAGGTAAACACTAAGGAAAGGAGAGGTTGAAGAGAGGAAACGTAGGTGATTGAGAATAAAAAAGTGTTAAACCTGATAGTGGTCGTTTGAGTTTCTTCTGCAGGAGAGGAGGAAGAAGATGGCCAAAGATAAATGGAGGGAGAATGAGGAAAAAAAAACAAGTAAAGACCTTTTTGAAACTCATTTTTGCTAGGCGAAAAAATAATGATCGTCAGATTAAATGCGATAACAGCCGTTGGATTAAGGTGACGTGACGTAAATCTCCTTGACCGATGTGTCACTTGTCACCGTCAGTCGTGTTGAGCATAGCTATATGGGCTGCTAGATGGGCTTCTAAATGAACAAACAAGACAATTGTTGTTCTTTAGGAAAGGCGGTTCAATAAAGACCTAAAATGTTTATTAGTTATTAGTTATAAAGACCATTTTTCAAATAATAAATATTAATTTATTAGTTACCTAAAATGTTTTGATTGTTTTTTTTGGTAAAAATGTTAAATTGATATACCATTTTCGATTTTTGATAGAATTACAGGGAGAACGAAAAATACATAATAAAAGAAAATCTACATAAATGACAAATAGACAAACAACAATCTACTAACCGAGATACTAGGCTAAAAAGGATACGAAGTCGGAAATGGAAGCAAATAAGCACAAACACCAAAACTGACGATACTTTCCAATCGATTGCCACGAGCGAACTGGTCCAATAGACAGCCCTCAATGCTCAGACCTAAAAACGCTTACAGCTTTGTCAAAGACTAATCCGCGCTGAATCCATGAAAGCACCAATGCACAAACTTGCCAAATGACCACCTCCTTCTAGCAACTCCAAAGAAGCAAAGTATACCGGAGACAAAGACGAACAAGACAACAGCGAGAAACCGAGCAAACTCAACCAACACGCACAACACAGGCAGCAACCCACCCAAATCCAACACCAATCAAATTATGTTTTGTCCTGTTTTTTTAACTGAACTGCATTTAGACCACACTTGTCATGCACCGCACTTGGACCGCACCGCACTCTGTCTCGCAACTCTAAAATTATTGTCACCAATTTTTGTATTTAGTGTGCAGTTCACTATGTGTTTGAATGATAACATAAAAATTTGCGTATTTACTAGAAAATGTGAGTTTGTCACCAATCATCATTAAACACAAAAAAGCGGGACGTATTTTCTAGAAAAAGCAATACGTATTTAAACCATAATGATGTTGAAATATAGTGAACCACACACTAAAATGAAAAGCCTAAGGCCAACTCCAACCAAGAACGGCAAACGCTAAATATGGTGTAAAAGCACTCCAACCCAACGCCATTCTTTGAACCAAACACCCAGATTTTGGTGTTTTTTGAATAGTGCAACGCCATCTTTGGTGTTGTACTGTTCACAAAAAACCAAAAAAAAATTATTATTTTATTACTACTTTAATAATATAAATAATTAAACATATTGTTTACTAATATTAATTATGTATATTTTACCTGAAATAAATTAAAATCAATCTAAGTATTTGAAGGCCCAGAGCTAACTAATATATCCTAAAATATTCTAAATTTTGTAAATAAAAATAAATAGTTTGTTGATAAGAATTTTTAGTTCAATATAGAAAAATAAAAGATCACGGGAGATACTATGTTCTCAACTTAATCACAGTTCAGCCCGGTGATGAATTCAAACCAATGAAGTGAGAATCTTATTGGATTCACACCAATAAGACTCCATATCTCATAGCTCCTAGTGCGTTGCAGCTGAAAACAAAGTATGTAGTGGACCACCCTAGATGCCCAACCAAAATCCAATTCATAAAATTTGAAAAAAAATGCCCACTCTAGAATTTCGAAGATCACCCCATTCAGCCTCACTGAGGGCTTCAGGGAGTGTGTTAAGCAACTGAGTACGCTCATTATAGTAGCCTACACTCTTTGTGGAGTATGGGTCTTTACCCTTAATGAACAACCTCAGTGGAAAATCAGGCGGATCCATCTGCAAACACCAATGCAAATGCCACTACAGCTACAAACGGAGTCTACTAATAAAGAACATATGAAGTCTACTAATAAAGAATATATCAAGTCTGCAAATGATGTCTACACCAAAAGTTTACAACATAAATCTTTTACAGAATTTTATTACAGCAACAACCACAATCACAGAATGAACTAGTGTGAGTCTACTACTAGATATGAAAATATATGCAAAAATACAAGCAATTTCAAACAAACAAGAAACGTACCAGAACAATACAAATAGCAATACCTACAAGATTGAACTTTCATAAAAAAAAACAACAATACCAGAAAAAAATAGCAACAAAAATATAAAAACGAATACAATCTATTTGGTAGCAAATACAATTTAGAGAAACAAATAAAAATCGATATTTCTAACAAATACAATTCAGAGAAACACATTTGGTAACAAAAATACAGAGCATATAGTGAACTGAAGAGAAAAACAAGCAATGATACCATCGATCTATGCTTAAGCAAATCTATTTTTTTAAACACATTTCTAAACAAATCTATTTTTTTAAAAACTTAGGATTCAGATCGATTCAAAGAAGAAAAGATAAAATATTAGCGAAGAACACAAGATAAGAGAAGATGAAGAGAAAGCAGAAATGAAATAAAAGAACCGGCGAAAGCAAACCCTATGGACTCGCCGGAGAAAAGGAGAACCGGCGGAAGGAAACTTGCAAAAAATAGAAATAGTGAGATACTAATCGACGAAAATGGAGAAGATTTACCGTGGAGAATGCCAGTTAAACCTAAGAGATTGACCATAGTCGCCGGAGATGGAGACGCCGGAGTTGAGAGCCGCCGCATGGGACAAACCCTAGGTTGGAGGCAGAACGAAAGGGAGAAGAAGAGAGTGAAAACCCTTTTAGTTTCCCCTTGTGTAAAAAGAGCATAAAAGAGCATTGATTGTTAATGCTCTAAGTATTGAACTTGTGAATTTTTATGAATCACAAGCTGATTGGATTGTTATAATATTTTCTCTCATTTGTATTGTATCAGCTTTGATTTTGGTATCTTCATTTACTATTTCAATTTAGAATATGATTTGTAATTTGTTTCTTTTCAGTCAACCAAGCTTTCTCTCTATTACTGAAAGCAAGTTACTGATACTTTCTTTGCTTTCTGTTTTTTAATTATTGCTCGAGGTGTATTCAAAAGTATCAGTGGCTCGATTGAACCTTGGTAAGAAGATTGCGGACTCACACTCTCCTCCTCGAAGGCTGAAAATTATGGTATCGCAAATCGACAACTCTGCATTGCTAGATTGTTGTTCCAAGGTCTTGCTTGGTAGATGTCTTAACCCGGCGATCCAAGATGTGGACGCCTTTACTTTCATGATGCCGAAGTTTTCGTGTTTGGAAAACAGAGATTCAGGTCTCAATCTGGGCAATGGAAAATTTCAATTTGAGTTCAAGTCAGAGAAAAACATTGGTGATCTGCCTTGTATCAACACATCTTGTATAGATATCTGGCTAAAGAGTAGATGTTATTTCTTCTTGCTTTTGTTGTTAGCCATGTAAGTACCATCAGAAAATCAAATGACTCTAAAGCTCTCAATTGGAAACTCTGTTCTTATTCAATTTGGAGAGATTTGTATGTTAAAATGTAAATAGGTTTGGTATGACTTCTTTAACCTTTTTACTGAGATCAGACTATAGTAGATTGCAACACTGTGTTGTTTAATGCTATCCAGTTGGCTAGAAGATTGGTGCCAAACTAAACTGCAACTGGATTTCTTACAACTAAACTGATCCAATTTATTAATAGATACATGTAGAAAAATCATCGATTCTTCTCAACTCTCAAACTCATACACATTAAAACAATATGATCCATTGATGAATGATCTCAAATCAAACAAAGAAGACATGAAAGAAACAATTTTGTGATTATCATTTGCAGGTGGACCTCGCAAACGATTTGGAGAAAGATATACAAATTTAATTAATTTAGGGGAAAAATCGTTAATTACATCTCTAAGTTAAAAACAGAAAATAAATCTGTGAGAACTAGAACAAATCTACAACATTACTATACACATTTATACAGATAAATTTGCAACACTACAACAATAAATCTACAAAATAAAAATAACTCTGCCACAGTAAGCACAAAATTTACGAGAACAAATCTACCAATTTCAATATAAATCTTCAACATATAGAAACAAATCTGCTAATGATAATAAATCTACAATTTGAATATAAATATGCAACACTACAAAATAAATCTGCAAAAACAACTCTGTCAATTTGAAACAAATCGGCAACATTGAACATAAAATCTACTAAATGAAAATAAATGTGCCAACAGGAAACAAATCGGCAACACATAACATAAAATCTGCAAAAATAAATTTGCGAACAAATTTAAATCTACTGATAGGGAAAATTCTACTACACTAGATTAAAAAAAATTTACAAAAAAGTAAAATTAATGGGCCAAAATAAATCTATTACCCTATCAAAATAAATCTTCAAACAATAAATCTGCCAAAACAGAATAACTCTACATAAAGCAAAACATATCTGCCCAGAAATATTAAATCTACCATGTATTGTAGATTTATTACCCGCAGATTTATTTTTCGTCGCTGTAGATTTCATCAATGGCATTTTTGTGAATATTTTATTTTTTACAAAACAAAAAATGGCAAGTTGGTCTTTAAAAAACTTTCAGCATTATTTAAGTAATTTTGAAATATGAACACTACTTTAATAATTTCACAAGTTTCTAACACTATTTTAATAAACTTTTCATATAATACTTATTTTAATTTAAGAGGAGACTTCACTTGAAGTCTGCTTAATACAGACTTCACTTGATATCTGCTTTTAATGTAGACTTCACGTAAGTCTGTAATTAAAGTAGACTTCACGTGAAGTCTGCAATTTACCCATAAGGATATATATGTAATTGCGTCTCGAATTTTTTTATTTAGTCATGGAGGGTAAAATAATGATTCTCGTACCCTCACGGGTTAGTTTTACATTTGACTTCCAAAAAAATTAGTTTTTGTATTTAAAATCAAATTTTGAATCAGTTTTGTAATAAACCCTTTTAAATATCATAAATAGTAAAAGTTTTCTAAAAAAACAATAACTCCCACAAATCCATATCTACTTCGTATATGTTTTCAAAAATTCAAAACATAAAAGAGTACTTTAATCTCTCAAAGTTTAGGAAGGTATATATGGAACAAACAATAAATAAAACAAGTTCGAAGCTGAATTACATCAGTAAACAACTTCTAGTACCCAACAACAAGAACCCAACCAAATTGTGTATTTTCCCTTTTTTTTTTGGTCGGAATATTTAGAGACTTTAATAGTCTTGACAGTTCACAATGGTTCTCAACAGCTTATGTTTTATAGAAAAAAAAACCGGACGGATCATGCCTCTTCGAAGCTTCTAGTCAAGCAAGCTTCATCAAAACTGCTTTAATTGCAGAAGGAATGGCACTTAGAGAAGCCATGAATCAAGCATTGAGATTGGGTCTCACGAAAGTGATCTTCGCCTCTGACGCAGTCCAACTCGTTAATTTGATTCGCAACAGAGAACAATCCAAGGAACTTCATGGAATTCTGCAGGATATTCTCAACTTATCACTTTACTTTACCTCTGTCGATTTCATTAAAATTCAGCGAAAGGACAATTCAAAAGCTGATTATCTAGGAAAATGGGCTCGTGTGGAGACCCAAAATGATGTTGTTATGGCGACACATGGTGACTAAAAGTCAAAGAAGAAAATGATTAAAAGACTTGAGCAAGTCTTGTCAAATCTAAATTGCAGTTTTTTACTGGTCACTATGTCTTAGACCATTTCCAAGATTAAGAACTCCGTAAAGGGTTCTTAACCATTTTTTAATGTAAAATATGATTTTGTTAAAGTTAAGAAACCTTATTATGAGTTTTAAATTTTTTCCTGTTCCAATGGTAAGAATTTCATTACGGGTTCTTTAAAAACAAAGTCTTTTCTGTTAAAAACTAAGAGAGAAGAAAGAGAGAAAGATGTTTGCTCTCTGATTTCTTTTAGTGTGAAGGTGTGTGTTACATTACGAACGAAACGTTCTTATATATAGAAAAATTTTAGTTCTACTGTGCATGCATAGTAACGCGTGGGCTCCACACATAATTATTTTCCGTCAACTAAAGTTGACGTTTCATAACACTCCCCCTTGGAGACCACCGTCACAAACATTTCTTGTCGTTTATCTCTTGTTGCCTCATTAAAAACCTTTCTAGGGAAAACCCATTGGGAAAAAACCATAGTAAGGAAAAAAGA
>OVAX01004602.1:0-12528 GCA_900406405.1 Lepidium africanum | reverse complement strand
ATATGTAGACACATCAAATACTAACTTCTGGAATGATTTCAATCTAACCTTGGGATATTCTGAACACTTTGATGCTGCAGAGAAAGGTCCTGAACACTTAAGCTTGTAGCTACTAGCGATCGCTAGTGAAAAACTCATCAAGTGTTATATCCTTATGGTGACTCGTGGTAAGAATTGTCTGTGCTTAAATGTTTCTCAGTTCTCACTGTAGTTACTGTCTCACATACTCTTAAACTTGATACTAAGAATCGTCTATGAATCAATAGTGTTATTAAGGCTCTTACCTAATGACTCTGCATTAGGTGGAATGTGTCAGATGCTTCTCTCATTTGTTGTCTGAGGAATATAACTGAAGCAATCGTCACAAACAGGAGAGCCACACGCAGTTTTAGTTCAGTGAATGGTAGTAAACAGTGTCCTGTATCATCCCTGACACGTTCGTCGTCAATTCCAATTGACTACATCCCCGAATCGCAAATCTTCCTTCCATTGATTGATTACCCAAGGGATCAATCCAGACACAAACTAATCTGAATTGTTGTGACCAAAATTTGTAATAAATAATAGTACAACCTTAAATATTTATACACAATTGTCGTTTAGTTAAAAGGAAATACTCTCCTGACATAAAAACGGAAAAGGAAATACTCTGCTTCGGCAATGTCTACTCAGCCAAATGTTTATTATCTCATGGCTACTCAGCCAAATGTTTATTATCTCATTTTTGGGCTTCAGTTGGGTTAAGGCCCATTGCCAAAGACAACAAGTTTTTTTCTTGCTTTTTTTTATCGTCTAAAATTTTATAGAAGCCCAAAGGTTACTGTTTTTTATTACAATACCATAAGCTGAAATACAAAAGGCCCATGAGGCCCCAAACTGAAAATATCTTGCAATGGCTAGTTGTAGCCACGTGTCTGTCATGCAATTGAAAATAATTTTTTTTATGGCGGCGGCCGGAGGAAGCTCTGGGTCAGCGTCGAAAAGAAGTTCTGGGTCAGCGTTGGGAGGAAGCTCTGGATCAGCGACCGGAAAAAACTCTGGGTTAGTGACCAGAGGAAAAACGTCCGACGAAGAAACGGAAGGAGTCATTGTCTGGAAAATCGGCTGACAAAATTGAAAAAGATTAGAAATGTTTACTTATTTGTTTATGACTCAGTTTATATAGTACCATTACAAAAAAACGTGCATATTGAATCAGTATTATTATATCATTTATAGCAAATGGTATTATTAATGCATTTATAGCAAATGATATTATTAATGCATTTATACAATTTAATATTAATTTAGGTCACTTATAAAAAATCGATCTAAAATATAAATTTATATCAATTGAAAAAATGATGTATCTAATCAATATTTTTAACATTAATCAAAAAATGATGTAAACTTAGTTTCAGTTTTAAAATTAATACATATAAATTAATTAATGTCATTGTCAATGAATATGAATTTGTGTGAAGTATTGTAGGAATTGACACAAATTTTGTTCATAATTTTGTTTAAATAAATAATATATTTTGAAAAGTATTCTAATACTACTTACAAACAAAAACGTTAAATTTAATCCTACTTTATTATAATTTTTTTCTTTTTTATAGTTTTAAATAATCAAAAAATAAACTATATAACCTTATATAAAATATAAATTACACCATAAATAATTCTTATAGTTAAAAAATAAATAAAAAATAAACTTAAATAATATAAATCTAATTTAGAAACAAGTAAGGAAATAAATTTTCTAGTCATTTCATTACAAGAATNGGAAATAAATTTTCTAGTCATTTCATTACAAGAATTATTACAAATAGCATCACTAATAATACATTATATAAATAAATGAGACTAAACAGAATTATATATTTAGAAATGATACAATATATGTGATTTAACATCGTTTATAATAAATGATATTATTTTCATACTTTTTACATTAATTAAGTAAGAATGACACATTCCAATATTGATTTATGTCAACTAAATAAGAGTGACACAATCTAATATTTATTTATATTAATTAAATAAGATTGACATAATATAATATTGATTTACGTCACTTAAAAATCAACATAAATTATTAATTTATATCAATTATACAAGATGTATCTGATCAAAAATTCGGTTTTAATAAAAAATGATGTTAAATTTGTTTCAATTAAAGAAGTGATGCATATAAATTAATCCTGTTAATCAAATTAATTGATGTCAATAAATTTTAATCGATTAAAACACTAATTATATTTTAGACCTAAAATTCAATAAAAAATGATGTTAACTTTGTTTCAATTAAAACACTAATTAAATTACTGATTCACATGATTAATCACATATAAAATAATCATATGAATCAAATTACCGATGTCAATGAATCTCATTTTGTATCGATTAAAACAGTAATTATATTTTAGACCTAAATTCTATGATTAAAAATGAAAAATTCTTTCAATGAATATATTTGAATACTTGTATATTAATATGTTCTTCTACGATTTAAAACGAAAAAATAATTATATTTGTGACATGCTATAGTCTAATATTTGATTATAGTATAATATTATTAAAGGATTTTAAATCAAATATAGTATTATTTTATTTAATCCACTAAAGATTTCTTGTATAATCAATTATATCATTATTTGAATGTATTACTAAAAACGAATTGATAAGTGGTCTATACTCTACTCGCCATCGGTAAGTCCACTAAATGGCAAACGCACTTGCATATTCAGGGATCGAGTCCCACCGCCTACATTTAAGGGTGTCAATATGAGCCAGCTCGATCAACTCAACTTAGCTCGCTATGGAGTCAGATCTTTAGTGAGCTAACTAAACTCAGCTCATTTATTTAATGATTTCAATATATAAGCTCACGCTCAAATCATTTAGATCGTGAGTTAAATGATCCAACTCGTGACTACCCAACAAATATAATAACTGTAAATTAATAATATTAAAATTTTAAAAATATTTAGAATAATCCAATAAATCAATAACATAATTTTAGATTTAAAAATTGAAAACATATCTAAATAAAACTGAATAGTGTTTACAAAAATACAATAAAATAAAAACTAATGGTAATACAAGAATTTATTCCAAGAATAGTATAATTTTATATTTTTTATATGATATTTTATATTTTTCTAAGAGATTAATATCTATTTTCTAAAAAGATAGTTTCTATTTTTCGAAATGACAATTTTCATAATATAAAAGAACAATTTCCGTTTAAGTTATAAAAAAATGAAACTTATGAGCTAGCTCATACTCATTAAAGCTCGCTCACAAAACTCGCGAGCTAAACTAAATTCAGCTCATTTAGCTCATTTATTAAATGAGCCTAGAAACATAACTCACGCTCGCCTAAAATTGAGTTGAGCTAAGTTAGCTCATGAGCTAATGGCTCATATTGACACCCCTACCTACATTATGTAGGAATTTGGCTATTGGGCCGGCCAGTTGTGGCCCATTATTGACAAAAAAAAGCGAATTAATAATGCTATACAACTACAAATTTTTGTATGATACGGAATATATTTTCTATGGTGATCTAAAGATATCCTATATTTTTAATATTTCAAGAGAAAAAAAGATAAGCTTATAATTTTTTTTTGACCCAAACTCAATAATTAAAGAAAACCCTATATATATGGACACATCTTGTAGTTCCTCATAGCTCTAATTCTAATTCGTTCTTATTCCGTTCATACGTACTACAACCTTGTGAGTTAATCTGACATCAAGAAGGATAAATAAGAAATGAATGGTGATAAACAATCAGAATAAGACGAAATTTGGTGATTATATTCTAGACCCTCAGATCTAGATATAGGTTAACAGTTTCTAATTTGGTGTTACCATTTGAAAATTATGATTGTTTTAATTTGGAGTATTTGTTGTAGATCGGATATACAAATAGCAAAGTTCAAAACTAGTTTCATGATAAAGTAAAAGGAATGAGAAAATGATTTACATATCCTTGAAAGGCCCTAGATATCTAGTTTTCAAATCTGTCTTCGGAACCAAATTCGAAGTTACAGTTCATAAACTAATAAATTTATTAACACATGTTACAAAGTATTAAAGATCATTTTTTTTTCTTTCAAATAAGTAATACTATATCTTTTCTCTAATATTTTTTTCTATTAACTTTACTATTATTTTGTTTGATCTAAGCAATCTTAATTTTCTTCTGCTTTGTTTGCAGAAATAGTCTTTTTTTTGTGTCAAACTCTTATCTTTTATTATTTATGAACATAGAAACATAGTTATTAATATATTTATTCTTTTTTTTTTGTCAAACTCTTATCTTTTATTATTCATGAACATAGAAACATAGTTATTAATATTTTTAAGTTTGGTACGGATAGGAAACAGAGACACATAATGAAAGGGTTTAGTTTTAAGTACTTGAATTTATGCAAATATAAGGTAAATATTATGGTTATGTTTAAGTCAAAAAAATTATATCTTTTCATAAATAAATGATACTTGACTTTGTTGTTATACATATTTTTTTCAGGAAAAAGAAGATGATGTCAATAAAAGCATAGAGATAAATGAGCAAGTTTAATCTGATGACATGAATAATTATGGTGCCAAAACCAATGATGGGATGATTATAGAGTTTGTTAATTAGTTTATTTCTATTTTATATTCTTATAAATTTGATTTTTTTGTGTAGTTTTTTTTAAAATTAATATTGGATTATTATCATAGTTTCTAATATACGTTTTTGTTTTTTTATATTTGTATATGATTAATATATGTTTGTTCCAACTTGATAATGATAAAGCTAAAGTTTATTACACACTCTTAGTAAATCTTTAAACATAATATAATTTAAACCAAAAACTTAAAAGAAAAGCTTTTAATATCATTTGTTATACGTAAAACTGTAAAAGTGATTTAACATTATCATCTTTAATATCATTTGTAATAATTAATATAAATATTTTAACAGAAAATTGACATCAATTGTTTTAAATAATATATATATATATATATATATACTAACATTATTTATAATAACTAATACAAAGTTTTACTTCATTTTTTACAAGTGACGCAAAACTAGCATCAATCACTTCTTTAAATAATGTAAATATTATCATCATTTATAATAACCGATACAAATATATATATCATTTTTTACAGTGACATAAAGTTAACATCAATTACCGTAAATGATGTTATTAACATCATTTTTAGTAATTGACACAATTAATACAATCATTTATAGTAATTGATACAAATTTTAGTATCATTTTTATATATGATACAAACTAGTATTACTTATTAGTAATCGATAAAAATAGTTGCATCAGTTGTTTAAACTAACACTAACTATTTGCATTACCACTTTTAGAGTAATTTTTATAAGTAACGTAAATAGCGGTTGTGTCAATTAAAAATTGATGCAAACAATAAAAATAAATGACATAAAATAGTTGATTTCTTGTAGTGTACGTGTGTGTAGAATTTATTTATTTGTTTATTGGGCCTGAGCTTTTTTTCAAGAATTGTATACTGACGTGCTCACTTTGTGCCGTTTAACACGTGTAAATGAAAACTACGCGACATTGTTTTGGAAGAAATATTCGCAAAAATGAATAATATTCTGCAGAAAACATTGGTGTACAAGTCCTCACTACAAAAAAATATGGGCATTGCATCACTTATATTATATCATTTAAATAAATGACTCTATACAATGTCATTTGATTTATAGATAACATATTATATGCTATTTAACATCATTTAGAACAAACGACACTATTATTGCATTTTTTAATCAGTTAAATAAAATTGATACAATTTAATGTTAATTTACATCACTTGTAAAATAATCAATGTGAAATATAAATTTACATCAGTTGAACAAACGATATAATCAGTATTTTTAACATCTATTAAAAATGATGTTAACATAGTTTCAGTTTTAAATATTATATAAGATGTAACTCTTTAATCTCCTCTTTAATCTTGCTTTATTACGTTCTCAATATTCATTATTCCTACAAATTTTGATCAATGCAATAAATATTGATAGCTTATATTAGTTTCTTATCAACATAATATTTTAAATTTAATATCAAATAAAATTATAAACTTTGTTAGAAAATAATATGCTAAATAAATAAAAAAACTAAACATTATCTCGTACTCGAAAATAAAAATCTAGTTTTTGATTAACAGGAAGTTGTTAGGAAATATTTTATTAAATAAAAGATTATGTTTAGAAATTATGTAATAAGAGAAAGAAAAACAATATATATCAAACAAACGGACATGTGAGGAAGGAAGTTTGTTTATAAGTGACACAAATAATATATACAATATCTCGACAAAAAAATAACAATATATACAATATTATTAAAAATAATTGATTTATTTTAAGTAATAAAAGTATGACTAATTATCTCGTTGGATAATTTATTTCACAAATAGATTCGAATATGTGTCAAGATAATTTCTAAGGTTTCGGATTAGGACGTGAAACTATCTTTTGAGAGTTCAAAATAATGACATGTGCCTTTATAAGATAAAGGATGCTATTGATAAGATTCTTAATAAATCAAGGAATCAAAAAAAAAAATTATGTGAATTCCCCTCTCTTACTGCAATCGTCATTATATATAGTATTCCATTGCTTTTCTTTTTGCTCTCTTTTTCTACACAAGGATCAAGAGTTAGAGTTGGTCGCGTAATTCAACCCGTAAGTTTTGATCTAAGTAATTGTCTTTATAGTCTTTGACAAGTCTCAAATCAACTTTTATTATTGATATTTGACAGGTTTCTTTTAATCAATTGCTTGAAATAACTCCATCAAATATTAAGGTATTTTTTCTTTGTATATATTAACAAACTCTCTTTTTCTTTGTAAATTAAGTTTTAAAGTTCATTGCTATAATGTATATCACCTGTTTTTGTCCTATTTGTGTTGAATTCTTTGGTTTTTTTTTTATTTTTTCAGGGTTTTTTAAGTTTCATGGTTTGGATTAATACAACAAGAGACGCTGACCTACAATTTATGGTTCTGATTATTTCTTATTTTACAATATTTTTGTTGTTGTTAACATTATTGTACAATATTCTCACCTATTTTGTGATGTACTTTACTTGTAAATTTTGTGATGTAAATTTACGGTTCTCATTATGTAAATTTACGGTTTTAATTAGTTTTTAATACACGTTTGTTTTTTAATTTGATTCAATATAACTCGTTTGTTCCATTTGTTAATGATAAAGCTAAAGTTTGTAACAATCCTGTAAATCTATAAATTTTAAATATTTTTAAACAATTCTAATATCTCTTATTATACGTAAAACATATTTCAATACTATTCATATATAACTTATATAATTATTGTATCGGTAGAAAATCATAGAAAATCATGATATAAATATTTAACATTAAGTGACATAAAATTTAAATGAATTGTTGTAAATAATGTAAATACTAACATCAATTATATTAAGTGATACAGAATTTAACTTCATTTATTACAAGTGATACAAAGTTAGTATCAATTACCGTAAATAATGTAAATATTATAATCATTTATAATAATTGATACAAATTTTAGTATCATTTTTTACATGTAATACAAGTTAGTATCAATTATTAGTAAATGATGAAAATAGTTGCATCAGTTTTTTGAATTGACACTAATTATTTGTCACTTTCAGAGTCATTTTTGTAAGTGATGTAAATAGCGGTTATGTAATTTAAAAAATAATGTAAACAATTAAAATAAATGACCTAATCTTTTGTAGTAGTGCCTTGACTAAGTCAACATTACACTAGTAAGCATCTTTTACAGATATTGATTTACTTCCGCCTGAATATATATGTTTTGTAATCTGTAATGAAGATTATATCAACAAAAACAGGGTGTTGAAGATGAACTGAAGCACGCTGTTGGATTGGTACGCCCAGTAAGTGTAGCATTTGAGGTTGTAAACTCATTCCGACTTTACAAGAGCGGAGTTTACACTAGTGATCACTGTGGAAATACTCCAATGGTGAGACTTTCTTATTGAAACTGCTAATAGAATCATCTTAGGCTCTTGGCTTAGTGCTCAGTTCGGTATTTCTATGTGGCAATTAGGACGTGAACCACACAGTTTTGGTGGTTGGTTATGGAATTGAAGACGGTGTGCCATATTGGATTATAAAAAACTCATGGGGTGACAAAGGTTACTTCAAAATGAAAATGGGAAAAAACATATGTGGTAAGTTCTTCAGCAATCTTGGAACTATAACCTCTAATTTAAACGAATCAAAGTCATATTCTTAGATATTTGCATTCGTTTTATCAACCTTTTGTTAATTCATTCTTGAATTGCAGGAGTTGCGACATGTGCAGGCATCTGTTGTGGCTTGAGATGCCAAGCGACTGTTGTTGGTCACGTATTAGACTACAAAAAACGTTCGCATATTTATCGGATTAAAAAACATGACTTGAAAGTTGGGACTTTGGTGTACATAGTGTATATGCTTGTTGTAACATAAGCAATATACTTGTTGTAACATAAGGTCTCTTTATATGTATAAAACAATTCAAACCAAAGACTATGAAGTTGTTTATTTTCAGGACATAAATTTGAGATAAACGGAAGCTATCTTTGTTCTTGATTCTCAATCAATTTGAATAGCACTTAGCATACAAGTTTTGACTTGTAATTACATCAACAATATTCTATTCATAAGTCACGAGGTAATGAACATCTTCTATATATAAGCCATGAATCTCCTCACAGAATACTTGGTTTTGAAGAAATCTCCAACCAATCAACGTAACAAGTTGAAAAAGAAAATCAATTACACAAATTTGTAATCAATTGTAAAACACAGGACACGTTCCTTGAGCGTAAAATATGGCCGAGTCACCCTCGGAGTCTCTTACCACGACAACCACTAATCAGTTGATCTCTTTTGTTGTGTTTATTATTTTCATGTTGTTGATTCCTCATAGGAATGGTGTGAGAAACCAATGGAGAATGTTCTTTGTTTTGGCATGAGCCAGCTGAGCCACAAAGAAGAAATGGAAGGTAAATGCTCGGTTGTAGTTTACCGTAGGGAATTCAATGCTTACTGGCTTCAAATTAATTATATTTGGCAGACTTCAGTTAATGCTTTACAAGCTTCTATGGGAAAACTATTTCTGTTTGAAAAGAGACTCACCCATATGAATTGGGGTTTTGTTGATATTGGATGTACTCGTGCAGACACTTGAAGAAATAGTTAGGTACTATGAAAACACTTTCAAGATGCTTGCTTCCGGTAGCAAATGATCAACTACTACTAAAGTAAGAAGAAGATGGCTCCTTTCTAATCTTTTAAAACACATTATGATATCTTTGGTCATCTGGTTGTAGCTTACGAGTTCCAGAAAGACCAATCTATAATAGCAGAGATTAGATTCCAGCATGATCCTGAATGGGTGATGAGCAAATACAGAGAAATCATTGAGTTTTGGAGAAATGAACAAGAAGCTGAATACACTCCTGAAGAAGAACGTTGGAAATGTCGGTATTGCCAACTTTTTGCTAAGGCTTGCCTTGGAAATCCAAGTTTCTAGTCTCCTCTTTTAACAAGCTCTAATTAGAAGAGGAAAGGTTGATTCTTTCATCAAAACATGCTAAGGTGCTAACATATGCTTAGTTTTCTCTTCTCTCTTGTTAGTTCTTGGCAATAACTTCTTGCCTAGTGGTTGTGGTTCAATAATCGTCAAGATTTTTTTTGTGGTGATTTCCTTATGTATCTAGGTTTGATCGTGACTGGAAAAAAAACAGAAATTGTGGAGTATGTTTATGTTAGGGTTGATGAAGTGACATAAGTTTTTGTCAGATCATAGTTTGGTATTGAGGATTCAGATGAAGTTTTTAATTGAGATTTTGCAAAGCAATTGTGGAGTTTGATTTTGAATAAGGTGTGTGTTTATTACAATTGTTGAACATGAGAAACGAGAAACATATTTTAATTCAGCTTTGAGATCAATTCATGGATTCAATTTCTTAATCAGACCTGAACTTTTTCTTGACTGTATTAAGTGCAGGATTTTGGATAATGCTTCGTTGTTTTCAATCTTACATTCCTTTGTGTGTGTGTAAGAGGCCCCTCTCTTTATTGCTGAAAAGGAATCTTACTTTGTTGCTGGTGGTTTCGTTATGTATCTATCATATTCAAATGGTTTAAGACCAGTGAAACAAGCTCCTTCAACGCACGGTAATTATCTGAACAGTTGAGGGACTATTTCTAGGTTTTCATTTTTGGTGGACACTGTTCTAATGGTTGCTTTGCAGGTCTTCCTGATGTTGCTGAGGTTTATAACTTCATTGCGAGTGTCTTCGATCCTGACAGCAAAGGCCGCATGAAAAAGCTCAAGGAAATGGATCCTATAAATTTCGAAACTGTGAGTTGGAATTTGCTTGCCTGTATTGGTTGAATGATGGCTTCGTAGTGCTTCCAATTCTTTAATCTGAATCGTTCTAAGTACTGATCTCTATAATCATTCTCACACAGCTGAATTTAATATAGTCTGTTTCATATCTGATTGGTACCTTAATTCTATGGTTATTTTGGTCAAAGATGAGGTTTTACAACTATGGCTTAGTTTTGAAGGCCCTGGTACCTCTATGTAGCTGTCAGTGATTACTCCTTTTCCGATACCTTTCATTAATCAAAGTTTGTTTGCAGGTTATGCTGTTGATGAGAAACCTCACAGTGAACTTGTCAAACCCTGACTTTGAACCTGTTGTAAGTGCTTATTAATTTGTCTTTTCTTAAAAGTTCTGTTACACCTAACAGATCTGCTGACTATGTATGCGTCTTCAAATTCAACACTATGATGCTGCCGAGGAAGGTCCTGAGCAAGTAAACGCTTAGATGATAGTGCAGGATCCATTGTCGAGAACTCTACAAGTTATATATCTTCTTAACGACTTCTTGCTCACAGCAACTTTCTATCAGCTATCAAGTAAGTGTGGTTTTGTTATCTCATCCCACCAATATGAATACATAACAACTTTGTTACTTGCAGTTTTCATAAGACTTTACTGTTCCGATCTGTCACTGTAGTTACTGTGTCACATAATAGTATTAATGCTCTGTGGATTCATAAGCTAAGCTGCTATAGTTCTTCTGATCATACTTCTTTAATTGCTCTTCTGGTCTTACCAAATCGGTATTTGATCTCTGCATTTGGTGGATTGTTTCAGATCTGATGTTGTCTGAGAACAAAATTGAGGCGTCGCAAAAAGAGAAACATATGCAGTTCGGTGAATAGTAAATATCTGTACGTGTGTGTGTGTAGAAAATGGTTACCAATTGTATCTTCTTTTTGATATATATATATTTGTTCATGCCTTTTGTAACTTATAGTTTCTTCACATCTTTTCCTGATATTTTTTGGTTATCTATTTAAGCAAAAGCCAATGTAACAGCGAGCAAAGTTAGATACGTAACTCTCGTGTATTGTATTTTTATCAAAAGCATCAACTTCGAGTTTTGTCTCAAGTCTTGTTGTTGTTTCAATCAATCAAAACCTTCTAATTGACTCTGAAGGTTGCCAAATGACTTTAAAATATTTATTGGCCCAATAGCCCATGATCTGACCGGGTCAACCGATAACCCGGTAAAAACTTTCGGGTTTGCTTTCCATCAATTTCTTTGGGAATCTCAGTTTCTTTGGTTACAGTTTTATCGACGGCGAAGATGCTACAGCATCAAATCGTACAATCTCCGGCGAGATTAGGGTTAACAAATCCTGGTTCTCGTGGAGAAGACAGGGTTTAATTGGGACTCCTTGGAATAAGATCTTAAGGGTTTCATTGCTCCCAGTAAAAGACAGGGTTTAATGGGTACTCCTTGGAATAAGATCACGTCTCTCGTGGAGAAGATGAAGAGTGATGGGATTTCTCCTGACGTATATACATACAACACGCTTATAACTTGTTGTAAACGAGGCTCTTTGCATCAGGAAGCTGCTCAGGTTTTCGAAGAAATGAAGGCTGCAGGGTTAAGTCATGATAAGGTTACTTATAATACATTATTAGATGTTTATGGAAAGTCTCATCGGCCTAAGGAAGCTATGAAGGTTTTGAATGAGATGGAGCTCCATGGGTTTTCTCCGAGCATTGTGACTTACAACTCCTTGATCTCTGCTTATGCGCGGGATGGTGCTGGATGAGGCAATTGAGCTTAAGAATCAGATGGTGGAAAAGGGAATAAAACCTGATGTTTACACTTACACATCACTTTTATCGGGGTTTGAGAGGGCTGGGAAGGTTGAGTCTGCTATGAATATATTTGAAGAGATGAGAAATGCAGAGTGCAAACCAAATATTTGTACTCTTAATGCTTTTATAAAGATGTATGGTAACAGAGGAAAATTTGCTGATATGATGAAGATATTTGATGAGATCAACATGTGCGGTCTTTCCCCTGACATTGTCACTCACTTGGAATACACTATTAGCAGTCTTTGGCCAAAACGGGATGGATTCAGAAGTATCGGG
>OVAX01004601.1:0-12533 GCA_900406405.1 Lepidium africanum | reverse complement strand
CCACCCAACGTTATATGACTTAATCAATCTCGATTATACGTCTTCGTATGTATACATAGTATGATTGATTTCAGGACATTCCCAACAAGGTTGGACTTAGCCGAAATATGTGCAAGGCCCGAATTGCATATTACAAGGGATGGCAAACAATCGATTCCAATATTTCAGTTGTCTGGAGAAGCTAAATAGACAGTGTGTAATTGGATTTCTTCGGATGTAAATTTTCCCGATGGTTACGTGTCCAAGTTCTCAAGATGTATAGAGCAAGGAAAAAAAATATCTGGTATGAAGAGTCACGATTGCCATGTATTCATGCAGTGACTACTTCCTTTTGCATTACTTGAGCTTTTACCGACAACTGTCCACGAATCAATTGCCGGTAAATTTTTATATAGTTGATATTTTCTCATTCGACTATTTTGATATATGGATTAATTATATAGTAAATATCAACTTTGTAGGGATCGGAGCATTTTTCAGGGATCTATGTACACGAACACTAACAGTGGATGGCATAGCTCAATTAGAAACTAATATCCCAGGGTTGCTCTGTTACTCGAAAAAAATATTTCCTCCTGCATTTTTTGACGTGATGGAACATCTTCCAATCCACCTACCACATAAATCAGCTCTTGGTGGTCTCGTTCAATTTCGATGGATGTACCTGTTTGAGCGATTCATAGGACAGCTAAAAAGAAAGGTAAAAAATCAAGCTAAAGTGGAAAGATCGATCGTTGCAGGAAGTATGATAGAGGAAACTTCTCATTTCACATCATATTACTGTAGTCCAACCGTTAAAACCAAAAGAACCCAAGTAGGATGATATGACGATGGAGGGGTTGCACCATCATATACCATTCCGGTTATGGATATCTTCAGTCAGGTCGGAAGATTTGGTGGAAAATTAAAGGAAGAGTATTGGGAAAACCACACATATTGTCGTGTAGCTCACAATTATATAATTGCGAAACTGTGAAGATGTAGTACCATTTGAGAGATCTACATATATATATTCTTATTGTTAATTCATTTATTTATATACATATCCTTATTTATTAGTATCAATTAATATTACTTAATATGCAGTGAATTTGACAGACAAATACGAGAAGCCTTCCCTAATTTGCCAGAAACAGAATATGATATGTACAAAGAACGTGATTTTGCTGGATGGTTAAAATACTATGTACGTAAGATTAAATATTAAATTTGTATAGTTTTCGAAATTAAATATTAACTATGTATATATATATATATATTTATTTATTTATTTTATAGGTGAAGAATGGATGTGCAGGCCAACCCTTGCCATTATGGTTGCATGAGATTGTTAATGACCCAATTGCAAGGATCGTAACGGCTCCAATATATTTCACTCACGGGTACACTTTTCATACATATGACCATGGTTCCAATAAATCAACCGCAAATTATGGAATCCACGTGCTTGGTGAAACCGACTTTTAAAGCATCTTGAACAAAATTATTGAAGTCACATATCCTGGAATTATTTGATTGAGATGCATTTTATTCCAATGTCATTGGTACAATACAACGATCGGTCGAGGAGTGAATACTAATCATTTAGGGGTAACCGATGTAAATGCAAGCCAAACAGATTCTAAGTTTGACCCATTTATTTTAGCATGTCAAGCAGAACAAGTGTGTTTCATTCCTTATCCTCGTATAAAGCAAAAACGTGAGACATGGCTATTTGTTACAAAAGTGAATCTAAGAGGTCGTATAGTGGGAGAGGCCGACGATGTGGCTATGCAACAAGAAAGATCATCTGAAGTCGTTATAGCTGTCGAAGAACCAAACATACGCATAGGTAAGTTTGTTTTAAATCCTTTCTTTTATTTTTGTTTCTATTTAATTATTAGACTAACGTCAAAATATATTTCTTTTATTAGATCACTCCCCGTAAAAAGGGGAGACTATTTGGAACCGGTTCACTCGGATCAAGAATGGAGCAGTGTTTATCGCCCCAAAGGTTCTCTCAATCATCTGGGGCTTCTGATGATCTGAGAGAATTAGTAGATCGTCATGCGCAGGAGTTAGATCGGACGAACGACGAGCTAGCTAAAGCAAAGAAGAAAATATCGAGATATGATCGATTGTGGTCTATCATGGCGAAGAAGGACCCAGAGTTAGCTGATGCGTTTGCGTAGATAAACGCAGAAGATGTGGGATCCGGCTCGGGGAACGCTGACCAATCTGATGGATTTTAGGTTTTTTTTTTTAATTTGTAAAATATTTTATTTTTATTTATTGGAATTTTAATTTTTATTATATAAAAAATTTGTTTAAAAAAAAAAAATTATATCTTTCCGTTGCATAAACGTCGCAAGATTCGAGCGTTGCAAAGACATCGCAAGATCCCGGCGTTGCAAAGATGTCGCAGAAAGAGACGTTGCAGGGATGTCGCAAGAACACGACATTGAAAAGACGTCGCAGAAACGTTGCTACTGCTCTGCGACGTTTATGTTTGCTATACGTTTGCGACATCTTTTTTCCGTCGCAAGGTTTGCGACGTTCCTGCAACGTATATACCTTTGTGACTAACGAATAGCGACATATTTTCGGGCATCGCAAAGACGTCTCAAATGACTATTTGCGACACCCTTGCAAGGCTTTCCTCCATCGCAAATCTCCTCTTTTCTTGTGGTGTCTCCACACAACTCTTTTGTAGGTTTAAGACAAGCATTTCACCTTAGGATTTGCTAATAATAAAACATTTGATTAGTAGTAATGTTCTCTTTACAAATTCATACATACCACTGTTTGATTCTCTTACATACAATAGGGCAGATTTGTTGACAACAAAAACTACAATTTATCGTTAAAAGCTAACAAAGTTTTGATCGTACTACCAGAATTATAATAAAAGTAGTGATTGAATTACAATTCTGCGATATATGATTGAACTTTATTAAAATATATATATATATATATATGATTGAACTATTAACTTTTTTCTTTTTCTTTTATGTATTTTTTCGATTACCTTATATTTGAATACCGAAAACAATAAAAAATAGAAAGTTTAGATTTTTTTCATTTATTTATATGAATACTTATAAATCAAATCATATATTAATAGATAAAAATATCGTCATTTAATTTATATGTATCTTCATGTAACGTAACTTATTTCATTTACATTATCTTTATTTATAAAAAATAAAATATTTTCTATTGATGAAACCAAAAGATCTATAGAAGATTACATTTTACTACTATATGGATTTTTTTTGTCACAAAAACTACCATATGAATTATAGTGTATACGAACCTTGATATTATAATCACCAAAAATTACTAAGTGCTTCCCGTGTGAAAAACAAGAAAATGATAAATTAATTTTGAATAAGACTAGAGATTCAAGGGAGATAGGTCAACAAGCGAAATTAATTTTGAATAAGACTAGAGATTCAAGGGAGATAGGTCAACAAGCGAAATTAATTTTGAATAAGACTAGAGATTCAAGGGAGATAGGTCAACAAGCGAAATTAATTTTGAATAAGACTAGAGATTCAAGGGAGATAGGTCAACAAGCGAAATTAATTTTGAATAAGACTAGAGATTCAAGGGAGATAGGTCAACAAGCGAAATTAATTTTGAATAAGACTAGAGATTCAAGGGAGATAGGTCAACAAGCGAAATTAATTTTGAATAAGACTAGAGATTCAAGGGAGATAGGTCAACAAGCGAAATTAATTTTGAATAAGACTAGAGATTCAAGGGAGATAGGTCAACAAGCGAAATTAATTTTGAATAAGACTAGAGATTCAAGGGAGATAGGTCAACAAGTGAAATTATGTTTGATTATTTTCACAAGCTATCAATATTCTAATGACTCCTTCGAAGGAGTCATAGTATTTCTCAAGTCTAGGTTGGATATATTTTCAATAATTTATCTTCCTCCCACTTCACACATTTGGATCTTTCACCCACCCTACAACTATTGATTATTCTCAACAAACGAAGCTCTTTACTAAATAAATTTAACCATTTGACATATTCAAAATCAAAGCCGAACAATACTATACAAAATGTTATTTTATTTGAATTGTGATATCTAGAGGCAAAAATATTTACAAAACAACACATAAAAAATTCATAATAAATGTCGAGTTCTCTCACTCTAATAATTATGATGATCTAACTAATGATTTGGCATCAGAGTTCGATTCTTACTCGCTGCATTATAATCCCTTAAAAAGTAGATTTTAGGGGTACACTTTAGGTTATAGATAAAGCATTGTCGATCCAATATCAACAAAAAAAATTGTAATAAATATTATAAGTCCATCAAATAAAACCCTCAATGTCGACGAATTAATATAGTAAGTTACTGAAATTTATTGAATTAGATTGAATTGAATTTGAATTGACTTGACCGAATATTTCTGTATCAACTCTGAAAAAACAAACATTTAAATTTAATTAGCCAATTAAGATTAAGATATGGTCTGAGCATTAATAGTAGATGTCGGCACCAATAAGAAATTAAAGTTAGCATATCGACATTATATGTAATATTAAAATTAAATAAAAAGCCCAGTCGTCTCTTTTTTATAAGAAGGACTCACTCTTACTCTCTTTGCTATCACAATCACTATCACTGTCACACTGTTACTCTTACTCACTCACACACTTATCATACATATCATTAAATAATGATTATACTATTGTTTTCTTCTTCATTTTTATATAATGTTATAATCAATAATCATACTTATTTATTTTTGAGGGGTCTAAAATTTTGTTTCTCTTGTCGACATGCTAAGTGAGTTTTTTTAAGAATAATTTTGATTTATTACAGGAGATTGTATGAGTTATTGTAGTTCTTTAGATTTATTTTTATTTGTGCTGCCAATTTTGCAGTATGGGCACCAGTTTGAGTTCTGATCAATTTTTTTTTGGGTTTTTGGTTTTAATGTCATAAGTGAATTTATTGTTTTGTTTTTTTTCGGATCAGATTTGATATGGACTGGATTAAAATTCATATACTTTTTAACTATATCAAAACTTGAAACTAATATTTTTATTTTGATATTTACTAATATATCGGATTTATAATTGTAATTTTGAATGTTTTAGGCTATTAAAATATATATATATATATAAATAACAATTTTTCGGTATAAAATTTTATTTGAGACATATTCAGTTCTTAGTTCAATTTTTTAGATACAATGATCTAAGTTCCATTCAGATATTTATATTACTTTTGGGTTCAATTTGGTCCTTTTTAATTCGGGTCGAATTTGGTTCTGTTCTTTCGAGTTTGGATACTTTGAGATACATCTATCTAATTTCTTTTTGGATTGGGTTATATAAAAACGACCAGTATCTAGGAATGTTAAGGTCTTGAAGACTTTGAGTTTTAATAAGGCAATATCAATCAGGTTTAGTCTGGTCTGGCTTGACTTGGAAGTTGGAATTTGCAATCAATGTATTGTATTTGTTTGGACATGTATTATTGGATCAACCGACACATGAAACGATGGCGTGACCTGAAAGTTACTTCATTACCACCAAATTATGTTTACATGGAAAAACGCGCTTCATCTTCCAGTGGATCAGCATTCACTGCCATGTTAACACAGATTATAGAAACCGTAAGAACAATTGTTATTTAACTGCAGAGATTTCGCATTAGAAGGTATATATTCAATCTCTTCAATGTAATCATAGCATTCTGTTCCAAACCTTGGATTGAATGAACAAACCAGATCCAAGATTTGATTCTCGGAAACATTTACCAAATAACAGGTCAAGCTAAAGGCATGGTGTTGAAGGTAAAAGCATTAAAATGATCAAGGTAAAGCAACAAAAACCATTTGAGACAATCAAAGTCACAAAAGATTTTAATTATTTATGCTTTCTTTGCCTTTGTAAGCAAGAAAATCTGAGTAATTTTGCTTTAACCTCTTATGTAAACTCATATTTATGTTAGCTCTGGTGTACTTGTGTCTTCTCCTGATCGCTCACACAGTCCGCGGTAGAGAGTTCATGATAGATGAACCATAGCCACTCTACTTTATTCGATACCAAAATCTTTGGGTCATGAGGATAATGCAGTGTTCGTCTACCAACCAAACCAAGATTTAGTGCTTCAGGTGACTAGAGTTTCTTATGATAACTGCAACATAGATGCAGCCACAGATGTGAACCATACTATTGTCATACTCCTTAATGTTTAACAGATCTGGACCATACTATTGTCATCAGTGGAAACGTAGACAGTTGTCACAAGAACCAGAAGCTTGTAGTCATTGTACTCGCTAACAGAAGCAGCATACCATTTTCACCACCTCCTTCACCTTCAGGCTTCAGTAGAATCCCCAGGATTCCAGAAACACAACTTTACCTTACTTTTCCTCTGTTTTGCGTTTTCTACTTTCATTGTTACTCTCTTTCTTTCTCTTTTCAGCTAAGTTGTCTGTGTGTGTGTTGTTTATTTGTAATGTAAATGATATAAACAATTTGTGTAACCAAACTAAACAATGAGGTTAACTTATAAAGATACTACAAAAAGAATCTCTCTTTGAGATTGCAGTCTGTAAATCTTAACAGGTCCAAAAAGTTAAGTAAAATAAACTGAGGTTTTTTTCTATGGTGTTGTATATCTTAACAAAACTGAAAATCTAACTTCTAACCCCAACTCATACCTGGTCACATGTCTTTCCCAAGTTGGACCTTTTTAACTAAACTAACTGTGTTCTGAAACATCGATTCTAGTATTCCCGCAACCTGAAATCCAAACAAGCAAAAACACTTAACTTTAACACCAAGGAATTCAACAGAGAATGAAGCAAAGCTAGACTGTGACCAAAATGCAATACCGTGAAAACTCCTCCTATTATGGCACAAACATTTGTGATGAAGTGCGAGAATGACTTCGGATTCTCGGTTATTAAGACCTATAAAAAGAAAACAGAACAAGGATCAAACGTTAAGTCACTGGGAGTAGTAGCAATGTATGATACATACATATCCTCTCATCTGTGAAAAACTGAGGACAAATACCTGCATTGGAGAAAGCTCAAAGTGAAATTTTGCTTCAGGGTAATGGTAAGTATGAGCCACACTACTATGAGCAGTATATTCATATTCCTCAATCAATGAGTGCTCTTGACCAGATTTTCTTGATATGACCTCTGTTTTGACTATTTGCAAGAAGTGTTCAATCTGTAATTTTACACGTTATAAGAGAAACATCAAGCAGCAAATTACTTCACATGAAATTTTGTGGAACTTACAGTAACATTAACATCAGACTGTCGTTGATTTATGAACGATTTTCTATTCAGCCTTTCATGGCTTTGGCCAAGATAAGGCAGTAATCGTTTCATATCAGTCCACAAGCTCTCTGAAACCATTTTACCAAATGTGAGATAGGTAACAATATGAGACATGTTCATTTGAGCAGCATCGAATGAATGAGCTCCTGAATGAGATGAGATTATAAGATCCCCTGGAACCTGATAACAAACAATATAACAGCAAAATAAATGGCACCATAAGAAAAAGAGGAAACAAAGAACATATCACAAAACTGGATGTTCGACATTTTTACCTTCTTTACACGCACATAGCCTTCAAGTCTACAACCTCCACTAACTGGTGCCTTCTTAAAAGTTGAAGCAGCTTTATCAACAGATTTACCATCCAAAGCTAACTTCTGATCCTCCTTTTTAATAGGTTTGAGTAGTTCTTCCACCATCTAGAAGAAACAAATCATTGTGTATGAAATTTACTCATGTAAGGATGTGACTATTGATTGAAGAATCTCACTACCTTGACTAGACTCTCTGTGTCCCGATTTCCGTAGTAAGATTCATGTTCATGTTGCCCATGGTCCTCCCTGAATAAGATTACATAATCTAAGTAGATGAAAAGATGAAGCATAATTGAAGTTAATAGTAGATTTTGAGGAGCTAATGGGATAGTTTACTCACTTAAGATCACTGCCTTTGCGGAAAATACGAATAGATGGGTAGCCTTGAATATGATTCCTGAAGATTTCATTTGATAGATTAATCTGAATCATATCTGAAAACAACAAGATTTAGGGAAGAAAACATAAAACCAGGGTAATACCTCTTACATAGAGCAGCTTCTTCTGTGCAATCAACATTTCCAAGAAGAATACGTCCATCAGTTTCTGGATCATATCTGCAACATAAGATGTTCCCAAAAGAAATCATCAGAAAATCATAATTTGATGATTCTAATTAAAGGTTTGATAAGAGATAAAAAAAGAACACAATGCACACCTCTGTCTTGTTATTTCACCTACTTTGTCCCATGATGGTTTCTGAGAAAGTTTAGCAGAGAAACCAAAGAAACTCGGTATAAGAATCTAGCATCGGTGGTAATCGTAGTCTCATATGATGAAGCCAACATTTAGAATCTAGTTTCACCAGTCTCTTGGAAATCAAGTAAATGCATATCAAATGTAAAGTATCAAGAAGCTTGTCAAGTTTACTAAAAGAGGCAAAACAACATTACCAAGCGATTACTCCAGTAGCACCACGGTGCATAAAAATTAACAACCACAATTTGAAAACTGCATAAAGGAAGTCCACATTCATTAGTTCAACACAAAACCGTTGGGAGAGGAACTCATAGTAGTATACACAATATAGAAGAAGTTGCTAACTCACTGATGTATATACTTCTCAAAACTAGCAGTAGTTAATCGGATTTCAGTGTAATTATTTTCTTCATGAGGTGTGTCTCCATGATTGATGAGATGTAATCCAGAGGTGGAGTGGAACTCTGCATCAGTGGCTCTCAAATGCTGATCAATTGGAAATTTTCTAACCGATTTCGTTATATTCAACCTGTGCTGAAGACATTTACAAACCAAACTTTAAACATAAGGTATGAAATGGGATTATAGAAACAACAAGACTGAGAATTGGAAACAGAAACTTACAGTTCCCAAGACGTCACTCACATCAACGGATGCAAATTCACATGAGAGTGCAGGAAAGCTACAAAATAAAAAAGTTAAAGACCAAACATCAATGTATCAAATAATCGCCTAGAGAAGATTGAAGCCTTAACACATAAAACAGAAGCATAGTGATAATAGATATATGTAACAACACATGATTTCCATATACCTGATGTTAAAACTAATGTTTAAGAAGTCACCATCAGAGCTTTTGTCAACTATTACAGATGTGGTAGTGTTAATTGCCAAATAGTTACTCAGCTCCTGCAAGTACCAGCCAAAATCAATGAAAATTTGAGAAGAAGAGAAGGAGGCAGAGATAAGTTTACCATTCCAAACAAAAACAACATAGCAAGGGCAGCTAAAATGGATAATCCAGCACCAGAAAGAGATGCCTCTGTCAAATCTCTTGGAATTTTCCTAAAGAACAAAAGAATCATAATCAAAACAACACAATTTCAGAGTCATTATTCAAAATCAGGACAAAGAACACGCAGAATTTGTTGTGTTATTCATGATCAAAGATGCAAATTAAGAAGACAGAGCCAAATTTCGATTCTCTCAATGCATTATCCAACAAAACTTGTGCATGTGTATAAATGCCAATATCAAAATGTATCATCGTAAAATCTGAACACGAATGTATTAATGCGAGTGATTGAGAGATAAGAAGAGAGAGTTTTCACCTGTAAAAATCAAAAGACTTAATCTTGTTGGTGAAAACCATGGCTGTGACAAATAATACAGCACAAGCAGAAGCAGATCTAGACAAATGAGTTCTCTTTCAAAGTATCTCTTCGAAAAATTGTTGTGATCCCACTCAGAATAAACTATGAAGGATTCATCGTACCAAACAAATTAGAATTCTGTGTTTTGTGAAATCTTTTACCGTAATCTAAAAATGGAAATGAAGTAATGAGAGTAATGGAAAATCTTTGACTTTTCTTGTAACCTTTGACCACTAAACAAATCATAAAACGGCGTCGGTTTGTGACAAAACTAATTATCATAATTAGTTTTGTCACAAAAACGACACCGTTTTGTGTTTCGTTCTTAACGAAATGCTGAAGAAACCAATCAGAAGACGCAACGATGACGAGAGCTGTTCTACTGAGAGCTCTAACGAAGAACAACTTCGTGGCTTCAAGTACTCCTCGATCCATCTCCATCTCTATCTCTAGCCTCTCTCGATGCGTATGTCTCTTTCGAATCGATCAATTTTTCTATGGTTTCTTGTATCTAGTTCTGTTGATTTTGTCTTGTTCGAATATCGATTTGCAGCTAAAATTGATTAGACAGTGTTGGTTATTTGTTCATTTTTCCAAATATCATTTTGCAATTTGATTTGGAAATAGTGTTTTGTGAAGTTTTTATATAATTTATTGAGATGATCGTTTTGTTGTTCTTGTGCCGAGAATTTCAGAATAACATTGTGTGTTTGTGTATATCTATTTCTGTTGCTTTTAGATTAGCACTCTGATTTTAGCAGAACATGAGAATGGTTCAATTAAAGCTCAGACAGTGAGTACAGTAGTTGCAGCTAATTCTTTGGGTGAGAAGTCTTCAATTTCTTTGCTATTGGCTGGTTCTGGTTCTTCTCTTAAAGAAGCTGCATCTCAAGCTGCTTCTTGTCATCCTTCTGTTTCAGAGGTATATTTGCTCAAGTCACTTCTCTCTTTGTGAGCTTTCTTGTGTTTGTGGCCTTAAGTTATGTACATTTGTAGGTACTTGTTGCTGATTCAGATAAATTTGAGTACCCTCTAGCTGAACCTTGGGCTAAATTAGTTGATTTAGTTCGGCAACAAGGAGATTACTCACATATACTTGCTTCCTCGAGTTCATTTGGCAAGAATATAATACCACGTGTAGCTGCTCTGTTAGATGTTTCTCCTATTACTGATGTAGTCAAAATCTTAGGATCCAATCAGTTTATCAGGTACATTCCAGATTCTATTGGCCTCGTTGGATTATGATGTTTGTTGCTAAACTTTCCGGGAATGGAAATGAAATCGAGTGTTTCATCTGTGTCAGGCCTATATATGCGGGAAATGCTTTGTGTACAGTTCGTTATACTGGTTCGGGTCCTTGTATGTTGACTATTAGATCTACATCTTTTCCTGTCACCCCAATTACAGCAGACTCTGAATCAAAGAAAGCTACTATCTCTCAGATTGATCTCTCAAACTTCACAGAAGGTTCGTATAGTGTTCTCTTGTGCACTCCTGCTTTAAGCTTTGGTTTTTTAGTAAATGACTTTGGTGTCTTCATTTGCAGACTCTGTCAGCAAATCTAGGTATGTGGGAAGTTCAACGCAGGATACAGAACGGCCTGATCTTGGAAGTGCCCGCGTTGTGGTAACTGGTGGAAGGGCTTTGAAAAGTGTTGAGAATTTTAAAATGATTGAAAAGCTTGCAGAAAAACTTGGTGGAGCAGGTTAGTATACATTGCTTGTCCTAATCACCAGTGAATGTGCTTCGAAATATACGTTATGATTGTTTCATTTATACAGTTGGAGCTACTCGTGCTGCTGTTGATGCTGGATATGTTCCTAATGATCTTCAGGTAATAGTTTAGGATCTTCACTTGATTTTCCCTCCCTTCCCTTTAACTGGCTTTTAAACACCTATAAGATTTTGTTTGGCTGTGTGTATCGTTAGGTGGGACAAACAGGTAAAATAGTAGCACCAGAGCTATATATGGCGTTTGGTGTTTCAGGAGCCATTCAACATCTAGCTGGAATTAAGGATTCTAAAGTGATTGTTGCGGTTAATAAAGACGCTGATGCACCTATTTTCCAGGTAACAAACACTTCAATATCTTCTTCTCCATCAATTTTAGTTAGGACCAAACTAAGGATTTGGCTATTGCAGGTAGCCGACTATGGACTTGTTGGAGATCTCTTCGAGGTTATACCCGAGTTGCTAGAGAAGCTTCCAGAGAAGAAATGAGAACCAGAGAAACCAAAACTTGTCTTTGTTATCATCTCTAAAGCTCTCTGTCTTCTCAGGTCCAGACCAAAGTTGTGTACATATGCAAAACTGTAATAAAAATGGTCATAGATTAGCCATTATCATAGATGAATCATTATCATAGTAATGACTCATATCTTCTTCAGTTTCAACCATTTGATCATCTATATCGTCAAATTAGATTAGCCAACTACTTTCCTTTTCTTCATCTTCGTGTATGGTTCTGATTTGGTGATTGGAGAATACTCTTTGTCTCACAGTTGTTTATAGAGTTCTCCATTGAAGTGTTTGGGGGAAATGTAAAAAGAAAGATTTGTGTATGTGTGAAGTTGTGACTTTTCTTATAGCTTCCTCAGTCACAAAGGAGTATTGACAATCGTATATTGCGCAAGGTAGTCCACTTGTAATTGTATATTACAAGTTTATAGTGACCTCTTACGGTTTTGATTGTCTTGGATCCTTTATCTTGTAATGAGGTGGTGAAACTCTGGTTTGAGGTATATATTGATTCAGATGAAAAAATGAAAAATGTTAAAAATGGAAGAGAAAGAAGATAATAATAGAGAGAAGTTTTGTTCTGATTATGTTGT
>OVAX01004600.1:0-12534 GCA_900406405.1 Lepidium africanum | reverse complement strand
ATTCGAGGGTCCAAGAGTTTTCTAAAACGTTCTTGGTGGAAAAAAATATGAATGAAAGATCTCACTGAATTGAATTGGGTCCATGAATCGTGGATGTTATGCCCGTAATACCTCTTTTCTTTCTTCTCTTAGCCTTNATGCCCGTAATACCTCTTTTCTTTCTTCTCTGAAGCTGTGGGATGTCAAAATGCATCGGTAGGGGAGCGTTCCGCCTTAGGGGGAAGCAACCGCGCGAGCGGCGGTGGACGAAGCGGAAGCGAGAATGTGGGCTTGANGGATTGAATTTCATATTCAAATGAACCTCGTAATCGTAAGAAAGTAGGTTTTTTAGTTATGGGCCTAGCAAAAGAAAAATTAGGATAGGGTCCACTATACGATCTCCCCCCTCAAAACCGGACATGAAAGTTTTTTTATTTTTGTTAGCTTATCGCTGCGTCGAAGTTAATTCCGGACTAATTATTCTGTTCTCTCTACATTTGGCATCATGCATAAACACACCAATCATTGATCAACTATAATAAAATAAAATTTCAATTTACAAATAGACAAAATTTGCTTCATCTTTACTAGATGAGTTTACAATTGTTCATGATATTGATTGATTTCAGATTGATACACACAATAGTATTCAGCAATAGCATATCACTGCCATCTGTTATGTAATATAATCACAAAATATAAAAGTAACAACGCAAGTCAACTTTATCAAAGAAAGAAAAAACAAGGCCATTCAACTCGAATCATTGTTTTTGGTTACAACGTATAATAAATACCCACGTCAACGGTCACCGTAGTCTCTCATTGATACGTTGTGATTTCGTATAATTTACTTAATTCGTTTTAAAATGATTAACTCAAATCAATCATGCAAAACGCATGAGGATATCAACAAGAAGTTCATGGTCAAGTGGTAGGGGAAAAGGCTAAAACTTTAAAGAATTTACAGATTCGGTTTCCCTACCATGCAAAACTAAATCATAATGTCCTGATCATCCATGCATGAATAGGAGTCAATGTTTTCGGCCAATTTGAATACCCAAATGTGAAGGTCTATCCGTGAAGTGCATTAATCCCAGTAGATTAGTCCAGACCTTTTTTCATATAGTCTAGAATACCAAGTGATGATAGCCAATGATTTCTTTGGTACCGAAAGTTCAAAGATTTCATATTTGTATCAATATGAATTCTTCCAATTCCAAAAACATATACGGTCTAAAAATAATGATGGGTTAACCAGATCCAACTTTGAGCTAAAGCTCACCAAATAAGAGCTTTAGAGGTATTATATTTGAGATTCGACTTTAGCATAGGTCTAAAAATAATGATGCGTTAACCAGATCCAACTTTGACAAGCTCAACAAATAAGAGCTTTAGAAGTATTATGTTTAAGATTCGACTTTAGCATATTAGTAGTATACGGAGTTTTTGTCTTCAAAGACTATATATACATTTAAGTTAGGTAAGCTATATAATAGATAACCACTAGTTAGATTCCACGATCACTGAGGAGTCGGAATGTTTTAATATAAGAATGTACGAAGATGAATGACGTTAAAAAGAAAAGTATGAGGATGGACGGTACAGGAAGGATACACATGTCCACTTGTCGATCGTCTAGCAAGCATAAAATATGCTTTGGAATGTCATTAATCATAATTACAGATTTAATATTAAATGAGTTACGGTAGTTATCAGTGATTAGTGGACGTATTAAAGTTAGGGTATATACAGAGAGCCAACAAATTTTATAATAATGGCATCTATCAATGATAAAAGTGGGAAGTGAAAAAGGAATCTGGACAAAGTTCGATGCTTGGATCCTTTCACATTTGATTACATTATCTGACGTGGATGGGACCCACTTCCGCCGTTTCATTACAAAACTTCACCCACTTTTTCTGACTCTTGCTTTTGTTTTCTTTTTTTGTTATTTTGGGAAATTAGAAATCTTAATACAGATTTATTGCAATTATTGGAGAGAGGACATCATAAATGCTTGATTGTGTGTTTCACTTTCTTCTTTTGCTCGTTCCGAATCAAATATTATACGAAAGCGAGTGTTATAAGCGATGACTAATCATATATGGGTATGTGGTGCAACAGAATTTAGAATTTGACTACAGACTAATTAGTAATTACTAACAAAAATAACAATAATAGTATCGAAAATTAAGACGAAATATTACATATATGCAATTATGCATGGACAAAGTATTATGAGAAGAGGAACTGTAATAAGCTTCAAGAACTATGTATTTATACTTATATTATTAGCATAGCTTCATCCAATATCTGATTTTGATAAACAACGAGTCCATTTATCAAATCTATCCTCACACAAAATCCATGTATAGTATTATATCAAATTCGAGTTCAAACATCGTCGTATAATTAACTTTTATTGGTGTGTCGCTCCATGTGTATTATTTAATAAAATTCAACAACTATTTATATTATCAGCTTATAGCTCCGTTCAGTATCTGATTTTAACAAATAAAGAGTCCATATGTATCAAATTCTATCTCCACATATCAAATGTCCACAACATAAATACTGTATGTGGCTTTTAGTAGGAAAGAGCATGCAAGTGAACCAACCGGTCGTTAAGTGTTGACCACATCCACATACATACGTGGTTCCAGATAAGTGGATAAGGATCGTGACATCAACTGAGTACGTGGATCCCGGTCCGTATCTCAACGACGACGTTGTTACATTTTTCTCCGCATATGAGTCAAATTAAAATACAACTTTGCCTTACCTATAAACATCATAATATCTTCTCATTTAAAACGATTATGTGTAAGATAACAAACATGTGTATTATTTTATATGGTGTACCCCTAATCATAAGAGGTATCGATCGTCGTTTTGTTGCAAATGTCTTCATAATTTATATATATACTTAAAAAGCCCGACTACATCAATTTAGTTTTTGCAAAATCAGCCTTAGCCTACTGGTATGAGCAACTTGAAAGTAGAACTATGCGTAGTTTTGAATTTGATTTCTAATCTGCTGATTGGCCAAAACTATGTCTTAAGCCTTATTAAAAAGTTCGAAACCATATTAAAGAATTGGTATTATTTCTAGTTGGATTTCGGTCTAAATATTAATACATATCACCATTTATCACCGTTATAGTTGGATTAATACTATACAATGGAGATATATATATATATATGTATCTATAAATGTATATAACATGGAACTTATAATATAAAATAGAAAGAAGATTGGGTTGAGTCACAAATTCGTCTTTTAGTTAGAACAAAAATGTTGAATCCGAGATCCGAGATAACGGAGTATCACCAATGTGACCATGTGGTATTATCGAGATACCTGAATTCCCACTGATCGAGACTACTGACTTGACTTCATCCTTAAGATTTTCAAATTTGATCAGCAATACAAAAATGTCATATTTCCTAGTCTATTAAAAATCAGAAAATAATAATAAAAATATGTAAAACTTATACGTGAATGTTTGATTCATGTGTATGTTACTGGCATTCTCTGCTGTAACACGCGATTCAAGTAGGCAAAATATTATAAAAACACAACGTATAGAGCTACGTTACACGTTTCTTGTACATTTAGACTTTCTAATGATTAGTATTAAGATAGTGAAATTTTACTACGATTTAAGGTTTCGTGATATGATTTGCTTCAATATTTTTTCATATAATTTCTTGTACAGCTTGTAAAAATCATGATTTCAACATTTTTTGTAGCAACCGCAAAAATAGTTGACTTGACAAATCGAAAGAGAGTAAAAAACAAAAGAACAGTAGAATTATAATAATGAATTTACTAAAACAAATGAGTTGTATCTGAATCAGCAATTTGGAAGCATGGCAAAAATATCATGATTTTTCTACTACTTTCTTTCCATCTTCACGAAAAGGTAATATGACACGTGCCAACATCGTAACGGCTCTTAGCATATCTGATCGCATATATAAACCGTCTTCTCCGTCACCTCGAATTTGCCAAACACCGTTTCGAGTATTGGATTGACCACTGAATATTCATTTCCTTGACGGAGCCACCACTTTTGGCGGCGATTCCGTATTCTTTCTTCTTTTGTTGAAGCAACATTTTGCTTCTACAACATTCCTCGATTTATCTTCTTATTTCCCTTGCTTCTCTCTCTTGAACCGTGACCTCTTTTACTCCGGGACGTACAAAAAGCTAAATCCGGTGAGTACTGCTGGATCTTATTCTCATTTTGAAGCTCATATGAAATCGAATGTTTTGGTCATTGTTGTGATTTTTTCCTTCATTGAATGGAACTAGACAGTTTGTTGCTTTGTCAGATTAGTAGTTCTCCGATGATGATTCTGTTTAAATTATAGCTCGTCTACAGTTTTCCGGATAAACTGAAATGAGAGCTACTTGAAATCTTTAGTTTGTAACTGAGATTCATGTTTTATTTTTGGAAAGATTCGAATTAGACTTTGCTCCGAAGAGATGAATCACTTGAGATTTAGACATATCCGGTTTAAGCTTGAAGAATATTTTGGTAGCCGTAGAAAAAAACAACACAATTCTCGAAATGTTGTAAAGAATTACGAAAAGTAAGAGATATTTGCTATTCATATTTTGCAAGTCCTGTTTTTGGGGTCCATATTGTTGTCTTTTGGGGTCCGTATTGTTGTCTTTTCTTTTTTCTAACGTTGTTGGTTTATCTGTTGTAATTGTTCTGAAACAGTTAACTCAAGAGGCCTTGAGAATATGACGATTACATCAAACATCTCTGTCCAGAACGACAACCTAGTTGTTCAAGGAAAGACTATCCTTACCAAAATCCCCGAAAACATCATCCTTACTCCGGTAACGGGTAATGGATTCGTTTCCGGTGCATTTATTGGCGCAACATTTGAACAAAGCAAGAGTCTCCATGTGTTCCCCGTTGGTGTATTGGAGTAAGCACCTAAGTTCGCTTTTCTCTGACTGCAGTTTGAGCAACTCAGGTCTTTTTATGGTTGTTTAACCTTGTTGTTTTTTTAATCTTTCCACAGGGGTCTTCGATTCATGTGCTGTTTCCGGTTTAAACTATGGTGGATGACTCAGAGAATGGGAAGCTGTGGAAAAGATATTCCTTTGGAGACTCAGTTCATGTTACTGGAGAGCAAGGATGAGGTTCAAGGAAATGGGGATGATGCTCCAACAATTTATACTGTCTTTCTTCCTCTTCTTGAAGGCCAGTTCAGAGCTGTTTTGCAAGGAAATGAGAAGAATGAGATAGAGATCTGTCTTGAGAGCGGTTGGTGAATTAGTTGTACATATATTGATACGAAACGAGCTTACAATTCTTCAGATCTAAGAATTGAAAATTTGTTTTGGTTGATTTTGTTTTTGCAGGAGATAAGGCAGTTGAAACTAGCCAGGGAACTCATCTTGTCTATGTTCATGCTGGAACTAATCCCTTTGAAGTTATCAGGCAATCAGTAAAGTATGTTGAATAATATCCAAATTTTGTTTCTTATGTTAAGGTTGTGAGTGTTTTCTTACACTTTAATCCATTGTTATGTACAGGGCTGTGGAGAGACACATGCAGACATTTCATCATCGGGAGAAGAAGAAAGTGAGTGATTTTAAATAGTTCCGGTCACAGAAAGAGTCACACTGATTTGATATGATCTTCTCAATTTATTTCTCTTTGTTTGTTTAGCTTCCATCTATCCTAGACTGGTTTGGCTGGTGCACATGGGACGCATTTTACACAGACGTCACTGCTGAGGGCGTTGATGAGGGCCTTAGAAGGTACCCTATGGAAGTAGAGCAGCATATTGTTTATATACTGATAATCGGCTAAAGCTATATAAGCTGATTGAGTTTCTGATGCCTTCGTTTTATTGCAGCCTTTCAGAAGGAGGTACTCCTCCGAAGTTTCTGATCATAGACGATGGTTGGCAACAAATAGAAAAGAAAGAGAAAGATGCAAACTGCGTTGTTCAGGAAGGAGCACAGTAAGATCTCTCGCTCTTTTTGTTTTTGTATTCATGACATGAGCATCATAATATGTCCTCAGTTCACCAAATATTATACCTGCGAAACTAGATTGAAGCTTGAGTAAATTAAAATAGAGCTCATGTTGGTGAACTGAAAATATACTCTCAATCTCTGCATTGGAACTGTCAAATCTTTAGTTCATAAGCAGGGATTTGAGTGTGCTCACTTGACAGCTAGACCTTGAGGATATCCTACAGTTACATCTCGATTTTGTTGGAATATAATATCAAGTCTTTTAAACTTTTTTTGCAATCTTATGTATGCAGGTTTGCTACTAGGCTTGTTGGTATCAAGGAGAATGCAAAATTTCAGAAGAATGATCAGAAGGATACACAATCTTCAGGACTTAAGAGTGTAGTTGATAATGCGAAGCAACACCATAATGTGAAGTATGTGCTTTCTTCTTAATTTGTAAAACTCTGATCTTCAAAGCTGATTTTTTATATCCCAACATTGAGTAAGCGGCAAAAAGCGCTGCATACTTACATGACTCGGCTCCTTTATATACAGGCAAGTTTATGCGTGGCATGCGTTAGCTGGATACTGGGGTGGAGTTAAACCCGCTGCTTCTGGAATGGAACACTATGATAGTGCATTGGCATACCCAGTTCAGTCCCCAGGTGTCTTAGGGAATCAGCCAGATATAGTGATGGACAGCCTGGCCGTTCATGGTCTCGGACTTGTCAACCCGAAGAAAGTTTTTAACTTCTACAATGAGCTGCATTCGTACTTGGCTTCCTGTGGTATAGATGGAGTCAAAGTTGATGTCCAGAACATTATTGAAACCCTTGGTGCTGGTCTTGGTGGGAGAGTCTCTCTCACTCGTAGCTACCACCAAGCTTTAGAAGCTTCCATTGCCCGGAACTTCCCAGATAATGGTTGCATATCTTGCATGTGTCACAACACAGATGGACTTTACAGTGCGAAACAAACCGCTATTGTTAGAGCGTCCGATGATTTCTACCCAAGAGATCCTGCTTCTCACACCATTCACATTGCATCCGTTGCATACAACAGCCTTTTCCTTGGAGAGTTCATGCAACCTGACTGGGATATGTTCCATGTAAGTAAAGAAAGTTTTTTTTTTTTTTTTTTTTAATTTGAAACCCTCAAAGAATTTAGTTCACTTCTAACTGAAGTTTTGATGATTGCAGAGTCTACATCCAACTGCAGAGTACCATGCTGCAGCGCGTGCAGTGGGTGGATGCGCAATCTATGTCAGGTAAATCCTTCATCACATGTTTCTAACTTTATTTTTGTTTTGACTATGTATGCTTAATCCGAGATTTTAACTGAAGTGTCAAATTACTTGAGCAGTGATAAGCCAGGCAACCACAACTTCGATCTATTGAGGAAGTTGGTTCTTCCTGATGGTTCAGTTCTTCGTGCTAAGCTTCCGGGTAGGCCTACCCGTGACTGTTTATTTGCTGATCCAGCTAGAGATGGAATCAGGTTTGCCCTTTTTCTAACAGACTCTTCTATTCTTTATTTTGGCACTCCTAAGCTTAAGACTTAACACTTGGGAAAACTGATTTTTTTTTCAGCTTGCTCAAGATCTGGAACATGAATAAGTTTACTGGAGTGGTTGGTGTGTTCAACTGCCAAGGTGCTGGTTGGTGCAAGGAAACGAAGAAGAACCAGATTCATGATACTTCTCCTGGCACACTCACGGGTTTGGTCCGTTCGGATGATGCTGATCTCATTTCTCAAGTAGCTGGTGAAGATTGGAGTGGAGATTCAATAGTCTACGCTTATAAATCAGGTAAAATATTTTTTTCATTTATCTTCTTACTTTCGACAAGAAAAAAATCAAACATTACAGAACAACGCTAAAAACATTAGCTCGGTTTTGAATTACAGGGGAGGTGGTAAGACTACCAAAAGGTGCTTCAATTCCACTCACTCTCAAAGTCCTTGAATATGAACTCTTCCACATCTCTCCTTTGAAGGTACGTGTATATTACTACATTTAATTGTTAATGCATTATCAGTTTCTGGAGGAACGGATTATCAATGGTAGAGATTTACATTTTTGTAATAACAATTTTGAATCATGATGTGAATGACGTATCTTCTTTTTTTTGGCTACAGGAAATCACCGCAAACATCTCGTTCGCACCTATTGGACTTGTAGACATGTTTAACTCAAGCGGGGCTATTGAATCGATGGAAATCAATCCCGTGACCGACAAGAAACCTGAACTATTCGATGGAGAGATCTCCTCAGCTTCTGCTGCGCTCAGCAATGACCGATCTCCAACAGCTCTGATAACTCTCAGTGTTAGAGGTTGCGGTCGATTTGGAGCTTACTCTTCTCAGCGTCCTCTAAGATGCACCGTTGAAAGTGCTGAGACTGATTTCACTTACGACGCTGAAGTTGGGCTTGTGACATTGAATCTGCCGATGACAAAAGAAGAAATGTTCAGATGGCACGTTGAGATTCTGGTCTAAGGCGGATAAGCTTTATTGTAGTTTGGGCTATTTTTTTCACCATTTTGTCATTCATGTTGTAGTATCAAAGGTATAATCTTCAATAAATTAAGAAATTAGTGGTTGTAGTATTTCCACTTTATAATAATGTAATCTTGTTAGATTAGGGAACCACTGTCTCTTTGTAGTTCTTGTTCTAATATAATTCCTCTTCAAAGTAATTTGCTTCCTCAATTTCTTCAAATCATTGTTTTTCTTCTCTCAATAGAAATTGGACTGGTATAAGTGTTTTGGTTTCAAACCAGTTTCAGCTAAGCAGCAGCAAGACGTTCAAAGATTAAGAGAAGCTTGTATAAGTCAAGAAAATATAGAAGATGTCAAGCATTCTATTGAATAATACACTACAATTATTTCATATTATTCTTTCCTTAATAATGAGAATTTTTGTCCACTTCTTTTTTTTAATAAGGATTTAGGACCTTTTATGAGAATTGGTATGGCTACACTGGACCGAGCTAACAAAGAGTTTGCTGCCAAAGACTAGCAATACTTCAGGAAAAACGTAAATGCAAAGTTACTTACGTGGATGTGGCCAACATAAATAATAAATACCCAACTCAAAGTTAGGAAAAAGTTACAGGTAGTTTACGTAATTTAAGGAGTCGATATGAATCATGATGACAAATCAGTTATATGATCATTAACGAGTTAAACAAAATTTTCCATGGATTACGTCATCATTTCGTCTGTTAATAATTCATTTTGTTTTCCTACAATCCATAATCATATCGATGACGACTCACCTCGTACACAAATATTTATACCTATTAATATATATATATATATATATATATATATATTTTCTACAGAAAACAATTAGATCAACCAAGTCTAACATAAATCAGCAAAAAAAAAAAAGGTCCCATTTATAAATCCAAACTTTAACAATGAGCTACATAAAGTTTAAGAATCAAATTACCATGGAAGCAATGGACGTATAACAGTTTAGACCAGTCTGATAATATCTTATTCGTTTTATATTTTACTTACTCTCTCCCTTGATGTTTTAGAAAATAAAATTGTATCAAAATATTTGATGTTTTCAATTTTCATTATAAAATTAATTATATTTTTATTAATTTTGACAATTTGTATTCTGTAGATTGATTTTTGATTGGTTGAATGAATATTATATACATTGGAAAAATACTTTTAATTGGAAAACACTACAAGAAAATATGTTATATTGTGACCAAAATTTTAGTCAACACAATTATGACAAAAGATCTATTAATTCTTGACGAATTAAATATTTGGTCATTGAATAATCAAAATATTTTAACCAATTGATATATTATCAAAATATTTTGACCACTTTTTGACGATAATATATACACTAGTAGAAAATAACTCAACTTTGACTATGATTATAATCATAAATTGGTCAAAAACAGTTGTTTTGATTAATTTTTGATCAAAACTGAACGGTCAAAAATCGTTGGTTGGAAATTTCTATTGGTCAAAAATTAATCAAAGCAACTGTTTTTTGACCAATTTATGATTATAATCATGGTCAAAGTTGAGTTGTTTTCTAGTAGTAAAAATCAAAAATCAAATTATTTTTAATCTATGTGCAAAAATCTTAAACATCATCTATTGTGAAACAGAAAGACTTTTGTGTAGAAAAAACTTAGAATAATTACTTTTTTACTCTATTGTTTGTACTGGATTTAACACGGAAGATTGATTAAATAGAAAGGTTAAAAGATCTTGTTTTATTAAGTAATTAAGAATGACATGGCAGAAAAGTGACGAGGACAGGCTTGTTATGTATATGAAATGAGCTCGTCTATTACATAAAACTGTCAAGTATGAATATTTATTGGAAGTTACTGTAGAAAGATTTGCCTCCAAGCTGACGATTCACCTCCCATTTTATAGGAGAATATCGTACCATTTATCTTCTGCACGCGTTGGGCGCGTGCGCCCCTTAGGTCAGTGATATCTTGTCTTTGGGCTTGCTGGAAGACCTGTTAAGACACAAATGGGCTAAGATGGTGAGGTGGCTTGTTGATCCAGCTCTTGAATATTGGGCCTGTCTTAGTGGATCTGTTAATGGGCCATGGATATTGGTCAACCCCCAACAATAACCCTCCCCCAAGTGTGGTGATGATGACAGAGTCACCATACTGGCAAGCGATCTACGAGGTGCATGCTGACCCATTATGACACGTGGCACTGCCTTGTTGGTCGTTCGTCATTAATTAGAGAACTCGTGGGTGTCAGGATGTGACAGAAAAAATGCCGCGCCAGATATAGGGTTTGTGTAGGTGTAATTACGACAGCGTTTTGGTAACCGCGCCTTTTTTCCTTTATTTTGATGAATCCTTGGCTCATTCCGTCATATTCTTCCTCGCAAAGCCTCTCCACCAGGTATTCTCTCTTATCTTCTCTCATTTCATTTGTTTTAAAATTTATGCTGAGGCGCTGTCTTTTCCGACCATGTATAGAGTTTCCAATGATGTTTTGACGCGGGGGAGGGGGGCTCGGAGTCGAGTGCTTCAAGTTCCGATTAGAGCCGTCTTCGAGTAGTCGACGGTGCCATGGTCGATTTGGCTGAGATCTCTGCAAGGGATGAGAGGGTGAATTTTTTAGTTAACGAGGACGAGGGATTAACAAAAGTTAATGCCGTCGGCGGATCGAGAAGTGACGAGCCCTTCGTTACGCAGCTAAATGACAAAGCCATCACTCAGGGAGATGACGAGGTCGTTAATGAGCATACAAATGATGAAATCGATGATCATCAAGGAGATGACGAGGCCATCATGACACAAAAAAATGACGAGGCCGTTGTTGCGAGAGAGATGACGAGGCCAATGTTGACGAGGTCAACGTTTCTCGTGAGGTTTGCGAGGCTATGGCTTCGGGGCAAGTTGGCCAGGCCGAGGCTGTGGTTGGAAATGACGAGGAGGACTCTTCATTGGGTAATGACTTAGAGCCCTTGAGGGATGTGGGTCCTAAGATTGAAGGTGTCGAGGATGATCCTTCCGATGTCGAGTTCGTCGCCTCGGAGGAAATCGAGCCGACGCAGACGGGTTCGGGCCTGGTTGAGGTTGTTGAATTAGCCTCCTTCCAAGACCACCAGGCAGTCACTTCGACGGATAATCAACACGTGTCACATCACTCTTCCAATTTGTTTTCGGATTCCTAGTCCTAGTAGAGGCCGTGGTCGCCACCCAATGGTTACATCTGCTTGCACGAGTACTTCTTCAAGGATAACTGTATGCAATTTTTGCTGCCTCAGCTGCTCGTTAATTACTATGCGCGTCGGCATATTGCCTTCACGTAGTAGGCCCCGACATCGCTGAAGAATATGATGGCGTACTTGATTTTGGGGGCGGGACCATGGCTTCAAGAAATCTGAGGCGGACCACACACTCTTTACTCATCACGGTATGAATGGAATTGTTGTCATTTTAGTATATGTTGATGACATTATCTTTACGGGCAACAATTCTGTGGGTATCCAAGGTATCAAATCTCACCTTTACTCTGTCTTTAACATTAAAGATTTGGGCGAGAAGAAGTACTTCCTTGGGATTGAAGTGTGTAGATCGTTGGAAGGTCTATTTCTTTCCCAAAGAAAATACACACTTGATCTTTTGAATGAGTGTGATGTAGGTACCCGCAAGGCGTATACTCCTCTCGAAGATGCCTACAAAGTAACGTGTAAGGGGGAGAGTGATGACGAACCTTTTGACGATGTACACAAATACCGGAAGATGGTTGGTAAGCTCATTTACCTAACCATCATGAGGCCGGACTTAAGCTTTGCGGTAAATCAAGCAAGTCAACATATGCAAGCTCCGAAGCAATGCCACTGGAACATGGTGGATAGGATTCTAAGATATCTCAAAGGTACATCCGAACATGGCATATGGATGGGGAGAAACAAAGACACAACCCTTGTTGGATATTGTGATGCGGATTGGGCCGGAGATAAACACGACCAGAAATCTACTACCGTGTATTGCACGTTTCTTGGAGGCAATTTGGTAACTTGGAAGAGCAAGAAGCAAAAGGTGGTG
>OVAX01004599.1:0-12536 GCA_900406405.1 Lepidium africanum | reverse complement strand
ACAAAGCAAGATTGGTGGCCAGAGGATTCACACAAGAATATGGTGTGGACTATCTTGAAACATTTGCACCGGTTTCAAGGTATGATACGATTAGAACTATTATGGCTATTGCTGTTCAAAACAGATGGAAACTTTACCAAATGGATGTGAAGTTTGCATTCCTTAATGGCAAGTTAGAAGAGGAGGTCTACATAGAACAACCTCCAAGATTTATAGAAAAAAGAAACGAAGGTAAAGTTCTTAAACTCCACAAAGCACTCTATGGTTTAAAACAGGCGCCTAGAGCATGGTATGGTCGTATTGATGGATACTTCATCGAGAATGGATTCAAGAGAAGCATCAACGATGCAGTACTCTATGTAAAGAGAGGTACAAACGAAATCTTGGCGGTTAGTTTGTATGTCAATGACATTATAATCACAGGAAGCAACTTAGAAGAAATCGAATACTTCAAGAAAAAAATGAAGAACGAGTTTGAGATGACATATTTAGGAGAACTTAGTTTCTTCCTTGGCATGGAGGTAATTCAAAACGAGAGTGGCATATTCTTATCACAAGAAAATTATGCCAAGAATAACACCTTTAACACCGAATGGCAAAAGAAAAGAAGTTTTAAAGGAAAAACTTGAAGATGTTACAAAGTATAGAAGCATGATCGGAGGTTTGCTATATCTTTGTGCTTCACAACCAGACATTATGTATGTAACTTCATATTTGTCTCGTTACATGTCTGCTCCAACGATGCAGCATTACCAAGAAGCAAAACGAGTGCTAAGGTATGATAAAGGTACTTTATGACATTCGATTCAAGCAAGTAGAAGAACCAAAATTGGTAGGATTCTCTGATAGTGATTGGGGAGGTTCGGTTGAAGACAAAAAGAGCACAAGCGGCTATGTCTTTACAATAGGATCAGGTGCTTGCTGTTGGAACTCAAGCAAACAAAAGACGGTGGCTCAATCAACTGCTGAGGCCGAGTACATTGCGATTTGCTCTGCAGCAAATCAAGCAATATGGCTGCAACGCTTAGTGAATGAACTTGGATTCAAGAATGAAAAAGGTACCCGTATTTTATGTGATAATCAATCTGCAATTGCTATAGGGAAGAATCCGGTTCAACATCGTTGAACAAAGCATATCCACATCAAATATCACTTCGTGAGAGAAGCTGAGCAAGAAGGAAAGATCAAACTCAAACATTGTCCAAGAGAGTTTCAAATTGCTGATATTCTCACCAAGCCTTTAAACACATCAAGGTTCGAGACTTTACGAGAAGAACTAGGACTAACAATGAAGCCATGATCAAGGAGGAGTGTTGGAAGTGATCAAGTCTTCGTCTTAAATCATTAAACAAACTTTAGGTTTCGTATAAACAATAGTTGTTATGTAAGTGTGTAATCAAATAGGTATGATTGTATAGGCACAATCGATGTATGTGTCTTTATATTTAGGGATATCTTTAGGAGACATAACCCTTGATGAATAAGTGTGTTGTAAACTATATATACTCTTGTTGATAATTAATAAAGTATGATGTTTGGTTTTAACAAAATCGTTATCTTCATAACAAATTCAAAGCAACCATGGTTATCACAAAATAACGAACAAAACCAGAAAGTGAGAACAAGAGAGTCATTGACATTGAAGGAGAAATAGAGAGGTTTCGATTCAAGGAGAGAAACAGATTAACTTCTATAGTTGTCCGATCCTAAACACAAGAGAAATTAAAGTCAAATAGTTGCAAGCCTTGATTTTTAGTTATCCCTGACTTTTCACATACAATACATTCTTTTAGCTCATGTATGACCTTAGACATGGATGGTCTTTTTGAGGAAGAAGAATTCGTGCATGACATTGCCAGTTCAAGAGTTCTCCAAGCAGTATTAGAGTCATAATACTTTCTAAGGTTTGGATCCATAATCTCAGTAATATCACCACGGTTCAGCTTAAATCCAACCCACTGTGTTATATGAGAATTTTCAGAACTTTGATCAATCACAGGTTGGTTCATGATCATCTCAAAAGGTTGGTTTTCTTTTTTTGTTACTTTATTTTATTAATAGCCAAACAAAAGCCCAAATTACAAAGAATTCATGATACAAACTAAAATAGAAATGGGTTACATAAAACTCAATTATCTAAGAAGCCCACTTAAGGACACATTTGTTGAGATCTCCAACCTGCAGTTCGTCTGAAGTTGTGAATGAGTGGCCACCACACTTTGAGATTATTGCTCATCTGCACTGATCTCCAACTCCATAATTCACTTTGATACAGTTTTGCATGTGTCAGATCGAGACATATTAATGTAGAACCCTAAGAATATGCAATCAAGATTAGAAAGAATAACTCTCTTTATTAGCTTAGGAAACTCAATGCAAAACCTAAACTCTTAATCTTAATCCCTTAAAGTTATGCCACACCTTGTCATCTCCTTTTATAGACTAGATAATTTCCTAGTTTAATTAGTAATGCTTATACTTTAGATAACTCCTAAAATATCTCTAGCATATCTAGTCTAACCACCTAACTTGCTTAGCAAGTAACTAATTTCAAGATTGATTCAACAATCTCCCCCTTAAGCTTGAAATCGATTTCTTCAACGCTCTAATACCAATTGTAGAACCCTAAGAATATGCAATCAAGATTATAAAGAATAACTCTCTTTATTAGCTTAGGAAACCCAATGCAAAACCTAAACCCTCAATCTTAATCCCTTAAAGTTATGCCACACTTTGGCATCTCCTTTTATAGACTAGATAATTTCCTACTCTAATTAGTAATGCTTATACTTTAGATAACTCCTAAAATATCTCTAGCATATCTAGTCTAACCACCTAACTTGCTTAGCAAGTAACTAATTTCAAGATTGATTCAACAATCTCCCCCTTAAGCTTGAAATCGATTTCTTCAACGCTCTAATACCAATTGTAGAACCCTAAGAATATGCAATCAAGATTATAAAGAATAACTCTCTTTATTAGCTTAGGAAACCCAATGCAAAACCTAAACCCTCAATCTTAATCCCTTAAAGTTATGCCACACTTTGGCATCTCCTTTTATAGACTAGATAATTTCCTACTCTAATTAAGAATGCTTATACTTTAGATAACTCCTAAAATATCTCTAGCATATCTAGTCTAACCATCTAACTTGCTAAGCAAGTAACTAATTTCAAGCTTGATTCAACAATTAAGACTTGCTTTTGTCATACTTATTGATATAGGATCAAAAGCCAATTAGGCTCATTTTGTTCCGATCCTTCGTGGAATATTCTTTCCAATGCCCAAATCAATAAGTGAAGCATTCAAATATGACATTAACCTCATAAGCTACAATAAATTTGTTGCATATTGTAGGAATTGAATGATCCACACTAACATATTAACTAAAAGACAAGTATAAGTAGGAAAGACACGATCATAGATATATTAAACTAAGGTTTGAGGAGAATATTATGCTATATGTAGAAGAGAATACAAAAAAAAAAAAACACTAACAAAGAGTAGATCCAATAAGAAATTGGAATAAAGACTAAGTTTAACCACTGGTGGAGAACCATCAGGGAGAAGAGGGATTGAGTTTATCCACAGGTGGAGAACCACCACAAGAGAAGAGAAATTGAGTTTATCCGCCAATGGAAAACCACCACAAAGAAGAGAAATCATCACAGATACCGACACTATGATCAGAGAGATACCAGAATTAGATTCGGAAAAGTTATAGCCTAAGCCGAAAACAGAACCAATGACCCAAAGAAATTTATGATTTCTCCCTCTGAAAGATAGACTTGTGAGAAGAGGGAGGAGATAAAAACTTCACCGGAAAAACATTGAACCAGAGAGAATTTCTCTCTCTAGATATTTCTTTTTAGGAAAAAGGTTGTTTAGGACATAAAATGCACAAAACGATTTTTGATAATAACTAGAAACTTCAAAAACTGTGAGAAAACTTTCTTACAGTAGTTGTAGTCCTTTATTTCGAAGAGCTTCAAGTATTGAGCCATTAAGATTGTTCCCACTTAAGTTACTGTTGAAGATGATGAAAAATTGAGTTGGAATTTGAAAAGCATTATAATATACGTTGAGAGAAACTTACATGACAGACAACGATATAATGTTGCCTATAAATTCCAGGATCCCTCCAGTCAAGTTATTATTTGACAAGTCCCTACTAGAATAAGACATAAAGGTTTATAAAATTAATTCCAATCCACATAATACCAAGTCCTTGCCTTCAAGTAACAACCATAACACTTACAATTTTTCTAGTTGTGTAAGACTCTTAATGGAAGCTACGATGTTTCCAAAACCCCATTCAAAATGTTAAGGTTCGACGACCTATTTCTACCCAGAAGTTTAGATATAACAATTGATCCACCCATTCTTCTCGTGTTAGTTTAATTGCACCTATAGTTTGCAAACAAAGCCCAATTGCACCCAAACTATACTACGCACAATCTTATTTAACCTTAAGTATACATAATCAGTCTAATTTCTCAAATCACGGGTTTATGCTTAACCAAATCTTGGGTTACAGTTTTAACCCAACACTTAACAGATTGTAAACTAATTTAAGACCTGAAAACACCAAATTATGACCCGATTAAGAGGAATTTAATAGTTTCGAAACCCAGGATATCAAACCCTAAATCCCCATTAATTTCCCCAAATTTTCAAAAAATCTCTATGAAGGTCATCTCTTTCTCATCCCGATTGTTGTTAATGGAGTCAACAGAGCCGGAATCATGGCATTCGGTTCCGATTACTGAGAAAAGCGTTGGAGGTGGAAGAGACGATGAAGCTCACGATGTAGAGATTTCAGATGACGATGAACAGGATGAGAGAAATGAGTTTCACCTTGAGCGTGAGTTAGCTGAATTTTGAGATGAGCCTCGTGTGAACCACAATGTCTTGCCTGAAAGTGATAGTGAAGAAAGTGCCGATTCAGAGGAGGAAGAGAAGGGTCACAGACAAATGAATCGTGAGTATACTCCTCCTGCTAAAGGAATGTTGGCAGAAGGCATGGTTTTCTTCAACAAAGTAGCCTTCAAAGAGGCTATTGTTAGTTATGTCTACAGGACAGGGAGAAATCTAAAGCAATACAGGTATGATACAACCAAAATCGCTTACAAATGTGTAGGTAGTGATGAGTGTACCTGGAGAATCTATTGCCCTAGAATTGGAAGGATAAATGAGTGGTGTGTTAGGACATACCAGAACGTTCACTCTTGTCCATTGACTGCAAAGTGTAAGATGATGAAGGTTCCAGTTATTGCTAGGTTATTCTTAGATAAGATAATACTGAAACCTAATTATTTCATGCCAGCGAAGATGGAAGCTATTATGTTTGAGAAGTGGAAGATCAAGGCTTCAAGACATCAATGCCAAGCTGCACGAAATAAGGCACTGAGATGGATTGAAAAATGAATACAAAAATCAGTTTGCTCGACTCCGAGATTATGGTGCAGAGGTTATGGTTTCTAATCCCAACTCAACTGTACACATCGAGACAGAAACAAATGGAGAGGGCCAAGATGTTTTCCAACGCTTCTACATTTGCTTCGATCAGATGAAAAGGACTTGGAAGGAGACCTGTAGACCAATAATTGGAGTTGATGGTTGCTTCATGAGAGGTGAAATGAAAGGGCAGCTGTTGGTTGCGTTGGGAAGAGATGGGAATAACCAGATTTATCCCATAGCTTAGTCTTGTGTCCAAGTTGAAAACAATGAGAATTGGCAATGGTTTTTGGCGAGAATAAGAGAAGACTTGGAGCTTCTAGATGGAGATGGTTATGTTATCATGTCTGACAGACAAAAGGTATAAGGTTTGTTTCTGTTTATTGTTTTAATATTCTTGCTTCACATGGTTTTAGGATATAGTCACATGGTTCTAGGATTAGTCACATTGCTTGCGTTGTTTTTAATAAAGTTTGGCTTTACTATGTTTGGTTTTTAATAAAGTTTGGCTCCACTATGTTTGTTTTTAATATAGTTTGGCTCCACTAGTTTGTTTTTAATAAAGTAATCGAATCTGTCATGATTTTAGGTGTTTTTAAAAAAGTTTGGCTCCACTAATTTCCTTTTAATCTTCCGTGTTTTTAGGTGGTTTGTTTAGAGAGTTATTGACTAGGAATCAGTTGTGTTATTTCCTTTTAATTACAATTTAAACCTTCTTCTGTTTGAGGAACACGCTTGTGTTGTTTGGTTATAATTTAGAATCAAAAACTCTCTCTTTCTCTGTTCTGTTTTAATCTTCAAAACTCTATCTTTCATTTCGTTATGTGATTTCCTCCTGAGAATTCTTGATTGAGTGTATATTTTTTTTTTTTGTCTTTATCATTTCTTTTGTGACTCTAATTCTTGATTGACTCTAATAGTTGTTTTATGATCATCGTATAACATTTCTTTTGTTTTTGTTTGGTTAAATGGATGTTAGGGACTGATTCGAGCTGTAGACTTGGAGCTTCCTAGGGCCGAGCATCGGATGCGTGTTAGGCACGTCTATGCAAGTCTTAAAAAAAGGTTGGAAAGATGCAATACATGAAGCCGCTTGTTTGGAATTTGGTGTGGAGCTACAGCAAAGAGGAATTTACAAGCAACCTGGACAATATACTCTATTACGACAGAGCCTTATATGATGCTGTAATGAACGAAAGGCCAAGGGAATGGTGTAGAGCATTCTTTAGGTTGGAAACATTTTGTGAAGATGTTGAAAACAATTCGGTTGAGTCATTTAACGCTACAATCGTCAAGGCCAGAGGCAAGCCGTTTATTCCTATGATAGAGACTATAAGAAGATAAGCGCTGGTTCGAATAGCAACAAGATCTGATGTGAGTACCAACCACAAAGGAGGTTGTACACCATATGCAGAGGACTTTTTAGCTTCGGAGCATGAGATTGCAGCTGAATGTGCAATGTTTAGAAGCACCAACGGCATGTATGAGGTAATTAGATCTGGCTGTTCATACCGCGTGAATCTAGAGAGGAGAACATGTACTTGTCGGAAATTTGACCTATGTGAGATCCCATGTGGACATGTGTATGCTACAATCATCAACAAAAGGCTTGAACCACATGACTTTGTGTGTCATTGGTTTCATACTTCAACATGGATGAGGACATACGAGAATGGTCTTATTCCTGTACGAGGTCCATTCTTTTGGCCCTCCACTGATGGTGCAAATGTGCATTAGCCTCCACCAAAATCAATGTCGGGAAGAAAGAAAAAGAGTGCTATGGAAAAGAGGAAGAGAGGAGTTAATGAATCTCCCACGAAGAAGAAAGAAACGACCAAAAGGACTATGCATTGTAAGAGATGTGGACAACCAGGACACAACTCATAATTCCACAAGGAGCCAATCACAGAGGTTTGTAATGTTTCAGTAATTTTCAATCTGTTTTTTTGTTTTTTAAAGGCTTCAATCTGTTTTCTGTTTTTTTAAGGCTTCTCAAGGAGAATCAAGCCAAGCACATTTAACACAAGGAGATCCAACACAGGGACAATTAACACAATTGTCATTGCAAGATGAAGTTTAAGTTCGATATTGTCTTTTGTAGTTCTCGGATTTTAGGATGTGACTGACATTATGGGACCATTGGTTTTTAAGATTGTTTTGGAAACAAACAAAACAAATGTTGAAATCTTTTGGGTGGCATTTGTATGTTTGTCTTTTAATGTATTGGATGTTTAAACCTATTAATCTAATCTAAGTCAATTTGTTTTTTTGTCTTTTGTCACTTTTATTTGAATTTTTCAACACCATAATACAGGTAAAGCATTCATCATGTGCAAACAACAACGTTAAAAGTCAATACCATTACCATTCACCATGTCCACATGTCGACAACTAACATAACAAGGCAACAAAACAATAGCAACAAGTTGACACAGACATAACTCCACATGTCGACACAACCATAACAAACAATAAAAACTTGAAGCTCCTAAGACATACAAAGCTAATCAAAGGTAAGGTTTTCATTCATCTAATAAACTTCAAGCTGATACATCTAATCATGAAGAGAATAAGACAGCTACTATCTTCTTGAACCAATTCTTAGCCTCCACCAAAACCAAATCAACTCTTTCAAATATGGTACCTCCATCTCTCTTTGCATTCTCTCATTCTCCAGTATTATAGCCATAAGCTCTTGAGTAAAAGTACCAATTTTCGCATCTAAGATATCAATTTCAGGCATGATTGCATCATCCATCCACCTAAAGACATGTTTGTCATTACTTAGCTACAAGAACAACAACAACAAAACAGTCACAAAATGCAAATTCTAAATCGATCAAGTTTGAATCAAATGAGAACATCTACTACTCAATGACTAATTTCAACATACCCTAGCAGCTGCAGCATAAGCACATCGAAAGTATTTCCTTTTAAGGATTGTCTTTCCATTTTGAGAGTTTCAGCACAATTTCTTCCCCACACCAGCATTTACGAGGAACACCAACGATATTTCCTCCAGGCAACGCACTTGATGAACCACTGGAGTTGCCTGAAAGATTACTCATTCTCAATCAGGGAGAAATTTTCGTAACAATTTTAGGTTTGATCGATAACGGAGATTGGAAATTTTTAGCACTATGATTTCGGGTCATATACACATTCGGGTCATAAAAACAGGTCCAACATATCGTATCGGTCCGTTTTTATGTGATTTGAACCAATAATGACAACAGTACCAAGGTAACCATCGCAGATGTTAAATTATATTATGTGTAGTATAGTTTGGGTGCAATTGGGCTTTGTTTGCGAACTATAGGTGCAATTAAACTGACACCGAAAGAATGGGTAGACCAGTTGTTATATCCAAACTTCTGGGTGGAAATAGGTGGTCGACCCAAATGTTAATAATCAGGACTAATAACAGATCTTGAAGAGTTAGTGTGTCGTGTATGTGTCCAAGTGAACTTATAACTTACAAAGAAGTGATTCTTGGTGGTGTGGACATATCATGGCTGCTACAGTTTAAAGCGTCCCATCTAAGTGGTAGAGGGAAGCATGGATCACCTTGTCACTTGATTCTACTTAATTCATAGGTCTTTGCGATTTTTTTAAATAGCATCCACTAACATAAAAGAACTTTTGATGTATTGACTACTACTTTTACTTTATAGTGTTAACGAATTTTTTATTCACTAACACAAGAAATCATAAACCTTTGATGCATATCCTGGAAAAGAAATTCACATACCATCGCTTTCATCTGTTGTAGACTGCGGAAACTGAATAACTGAGTAGACTTCAAAAGCATTAAGTCTAGGTGGAAGAGTTAATTCATTGTTTCTTGTCATCTGAAACCTGCATGTCCCACCTTGACAAGTGTTCGATGCCCTACTTTGGAGCATTCTGGTAAATGGACCGGTATGCAATCATTCTTCATTCAATAGGATTGTGAATTCTCTGGTATCATTGTTCTGCATGTTACCAAATTGTTCGTACAAGTAAAGTTGGTCATCTGGATTTTTTGGAGTCCATTCAATTATCAATGTCTCACTGGCATTAGAAGGAATGATTGCAGTTGCAAGTGCCTTTTCTGGTGGCTTATAGTCGGGATTGTGCTCATTGTTAGGGGTGGATATCTGGGTCCACTCCTTCTGAAAGTATGGATTCCACTGGCGATCATAGACATCATCCGGGTACCTGATGGTGGGAACATCATTGTTTTACCATTGGAATAAGAAAATAACGGTTGGTTGAGATCAATTTTCATCACTTCGACCTTTGTTGATGTTATTAAATTTCTCTGTTACAGTATCTCTATTGTGTCATAAAACATTCTTTTTAATTGTCAAAAATCACTCGCGTTGGAAACAGAATACACAACCCACAAAAGAAAGAGGAGAACAGAGTATAAACAAGAGACATCATTAGGTTGAAGTTAAATTACCTTAAGATATTCTGTGATTCACTAAGATATATCCAGAAGTATAAACTCAGAGAATCAGATTGAGTTTAATAAGTACCATTTCCTAGGGGTCGTAATTTCAAGGCTGAGATCATAGGTGTAGTCATCCCAGTCTTAACAAGACAAATCTGCAACGTGTTTGATATTGGGATGTGAATGATTTCTTCCCTTATAGCATTATCTAGTGTATGCAAATCTATTGTGGCCCATGGATTAGGTCCAAGATACAGATCAAATTTGGGGCTGTTGTCAAGACCATCATAGTTTCCATATACAAACCTAGCCCTGATCAGATAATTTCTTCCCTTTATAACATTCAGATTGTAGCAGTTTCATTCTGTATGGTTTCAGGTATCTACTCTCCAGATTTGCTTGGACTCTACCAGTTTTTCCACTCTGGATGAATGTTGCGTCCAAAGAGAACTGTAATCCAGTTGGCACGTCTTTATAAGGAGACAGTTCATTTGCAGGCAGTGATATTCATGCATTTTACCCATTAGCTTCATAGTTTACATATGTTTGTATTCATTCACGTTCCATATTATGTATTTTAGAGTCCCATTAGGATCATTTTGGCATATGCATAGCATTTGGAGCATCTCAGGTACAATGGAGCATTTCGGAGCAGAATTGGCTTGAAGACTGCAAGACAGGCGTGAAACTGAAGAGCTGTAGCCAAGACCTCAAAACTGAAGATTGTACAAGCCTAAGTTGTGAGAACTCGCCTGTCCAACTCAACCAGCACTAACGAGTCTAACATATTTACTTAGCCAGAAATATCGTTTTGGAGAACTCGCCTATCAAACTCGCCAGTCACAGGCGAGTTTGAGGATTCTAGAGCATTTACTGAAGCTGGACTATGTAGACTCGACCCTAGTACTCGCCAGTCACCCCTGAAGTGACATGAACCGACTTCACTTATTTGACCGACTTTTACTTTTTGTTGACTCGAATTAGGGCTTCCGTGTATTTGGGCCCTATAAATACCCTTTTAAGCGAAAAACGCAGGAAGCCTAGTTTTTGGCCTCCTTTGGTTATATCTGAGAAATTCTCTTTGTCTATTTCATTGTTCTTTGCTGTTTTGAATGAAAACCATTGTTCTTGCTTAAATCTCGTTTTAAGTTGGTTTGATTTCGTTTCCAGCTTTATTTTCTGTCTTAGATTATGTTTCCTATTTCTAAGTTAGAGGTTGCGCGGCTATCCATGGATAGTGAGTAGTCTGTTTAGGGTTTTGTGAGGAGATGGAGTAGATCTAGGTTTGATTCTGGGTTTTCGATCTTATTGCTTGAATATTGCCATAGGTTTCGCTAGGTTGAATGTTCTTCATGCTTATTTCGACTTGATCACTCGAAATCTGATTCGTAGGCTATCTCACCCAGAAGGTGTTCGATGATATGCTTGGCTTAGGTTCAGTCTAGGGTTGATGCATTCTGGCCCAAGGGATTGGATGTTCAGAGCGTCAGGTGGTTGTTTAGGACAGGTTCTTCATGCCAGTTTGAGCATCTGATCACCAAGGGATTGGGTTAGGTCGCGTTCAGGCTGAGATTTCATGACCACATGAGTGGCTTGTTTACTTGTTATCTTGATCTGAAACTTGCCTGTTTAGGTTGCTAGATGAAATCCGAAACCCAGGATTAAGCTTAGTTCGTTGACTTCATTCTCCTCATGAACCCGTTTTTCTTACTTGATTGCATTCGTTTGTGTTGCTCTGTTTTAGTTTGATTTCTCTGTTTTCTGCCTTCATGCTCTGTTTTGCATTTCTGCTTAGTTTTGATTTTCAAGTTAGATAGGTACAAATCTAGACAGTTTCTTTACCTGCTTAGTTTTTCATGTTTTAGCTGATTGTGACATAATCGCTTGAATTGATTGATTTTATTTGGATTAGATAGCCATCCATACCTTGAATGTTAGCAGCTCACTTTGGTTTGACAACATTATATACTATATGGATCTGATAAACCTGGCCTCAAATGCTTGTTATCAGGCAGCCCACAATCCAAACTGATGAAACCCTGTTAATATACATAGTGCATTTTCGAGAACCACAATGTTTGTAAATGAGTTTGTCCATTTGTAGAAGAAAGGAGGAAGGATATATGTAGAACAATTACGAAATACGGTACCTTGTTGGTCTTGAGCTAGAACAATATGAGTGATAGCCAAAGTTATCAGCACCCAGAAAAGCCAAAGAGAACTCTCCATATTCTTCTAACTTCCAAGTAAATTTTTAGAAAAAAGTTGGCATAGACAGCATATAAATCATCATTTAACTAAAAGAAAGACTTTAACAAGTCAATGGTCAATGGTAAATTTTTTTTTGTTTTTGGTTGAAATTTCAAAATTATATATCAACAAAAAATTATACACAAGGTGGCTGTACATATTAACAAATCAAATAAGACTGAAAAAGGAAGAAAAAACACTTAGATTCTTCTCATTTCGAACCAACGACGAAGGAGAGGTTCCAGCCTATGAGATCCTCTATAATTCAATAAGGAGATACGGTTGCGGATAACCTTATCAATGACATGTGAAAGGGCAGAGAAAGAGGAACCCAATCCACCATGAATCCCCAAATTACGTTCACGCCACACATGGTATATATTAGACTGGA
>OVAX01004597.1:0-12537 GCA_900406405.1 Lepidium africanum | reverse complement strand
AACACAAAAACAATCTTGAGTGGATCATTAAGATAATGTTTCTGCTTATTAAAAAACAACAGTTATCAATCTTTTGTTTTCCATCATTATTAGAATCTGTGTTAAAGATGGAGTACTATAGTTTAAGTGGTCTTAATTAGGATCAGTTCTTTGCTTTTGTTATCATCCTCATGTTATGGTCGTACTAATCTCTTGTATCGAGCTCTACGGCTCAAATTACTTATTACTATCAATATAAAATCGGTATGGGAGGGAAAAAAAAGCATTAAAAAGTCAAAGAACAAAACAATATCTTGTGACAATAAAAAGGCATTTTCTGTTTAAGGTGTGCTTAAGAATTGAGTAAATGTAAAATTCAATTCAACAATATCCGTTGAAATGCATTCCAATAGAGAGAATAATGTTGACCGAGTATTAAGAGTCCTCTGAAGATATGAAACCAAACAACTCCATAAGGTTTTCCATAGTCATTAATACTTCTTACTTGGCGTAACACGTAGTAATACTCTTCTTCAGAAACAGTGTTCTTGCTACTTCATTGTTTTTGGCTTTTTGTATTCCAGTTTCTGTTTCAGCTTCAGCCAATAACTATTAGCGATTGGGTAGTCCTGCAAAAAGCAACAAAACACTCTCTATATTGACAAATCCTAGCGTGAACCAGAACTATATATCGAGTTCAACAAGTAATGGACGACTATACAATCTTACAGCAAATAAATTGGTGAATGTGCCATCGAATAGCAAGACGGGAATGTCTCGCCTTAATTCCTCACAAGCCCTAAAGCATATCAGAACATTAAATTGTTGTTTTCTTTAGTAAACATAACCAATTTGTATTGAAAAGATAACAGATAACCTGGAATTCTGGGAGAGCTTGACGTAGCATAGAAAAACAAGGTTCAACAAGGTAGAAAAATGTTTAGTCATGGAAGAAAGATAGAAAAGCAGCTTCTTAAGGAGATCATGTATGATAGAAAATCGATCAGCCAATTCGCAGAAGTATTGAAGCCCTTCATCAGTTGACACAATCTTGTGAAGTATGGTTACGGCAACCTGAAGAAGTATATATTAGTTTCAAATTAATGCCTTCTTTCTTCTCAAATTTCCAGTCATAATGAGTACAAGCTGGCAAAAGAAACTTACTGTTTTTGATTCTATAGAGCCAATCTCAATGGGTTTAATGCAATAACGAAAAGCATCTGAGTTCATAAGGAAATGAATAGCAGACCCGTCTATAGGCTGTTATAGAGAATATATATGCGTTATATTAGAATACGTATGTACTGGGTTGGCATAAGAAAAAAATTTAGAATATGTATGTACCCCTTCCAACAGCTGATGAATGACACTCAATGCACCAAACCTAAGGCACTCGTGAGAATTATCGATTAGACCAATGTCCATCAAAGGATAGAAAAAGTGTGGCATATCAGCTGCAACAACCAACATATCACATATGCAATGAAATTTCAAAGACATCAATGTAAGATATTATAAAATGATACAAATGGAAAGTGAATTGGTCTGTTGCACCTAAGGAGAAAGCGATACCATTGAGAAACATGGGTCGTGTCTGTGGGTGACGAGCTATGCACTGCAACAGGAAAAAAAGATGATAACGTTACAGCATCAATTAACAAAGAACGAAGAAAGGTTTGTGACCAAAAAGAAAAACCTGGAACACAAGCAAAACATTGTACAGACGATCTATGTTCAACTGAGGGAGAATGGGAAGTGCTATGTGTCTGAAGGCTTGACTAAGCTCCTTCAGAGATGGAATGGAATTCAAAGTGAATGGTACAAAGAGAGAGAAATTTACAATAAAACAGCATCAGTGATCTGCTAAACCAAAGTAGTCAGTATCTAACCTGCAACAGCTTGGCCACAGTAGAAGGAGAAACCCATAAAAGCAGCGGCAAGTTCTCAAGTCCGTTATGCTGCCATGGGAGAAAAGATAGACAAATATATAATATAAAGAAACTTCCTTGACATAAGAACTGCAAAGATGACTACCAAAAAAATTTAGCATTTGGAGATGAAATCAAGGGTAAAGATTGTAATGATATTATAGTGTTCATATTTTACATAGGACACTGAAAATAAGAAAGAAAAAACAGTATATATTGTTAACTTAGCGAGATTATAGTGTTCACGTTTGTGGTTAAAATCAAATAAAAAAAATAGAGAGAATCGAATTTGTGCTTACCTTGGCGAGATTTTTCAGTGCAAAATCAGAAACGACTGGGTTCTGACTAAGAAGATCATTGATCCACCGACAAATCGTGTCTTGTCTCGGAGGAGGTTCGACGTCGAGCGACGAAGTCAACTTGAGTTGCCTGAAGTCGACGTCCAGAGAATCCGGTAAATTCTCCATTGGCCGGATAAAATCTTCTCGCCGGTTCTTCTGTTGTTTAGTTTTTCTTCTGTTTTTGTATTTCTGTCCCTATGAATTCATTCTGCTCTAAAGAGTGTTGGGACTTGTGAGAGTTGATGAGTGGGAGAAGAAGTTATACAGTTGCACGCTTGGCTTCAAAAATGTGATTTGACATAATTACCCTTGGAGGACCTTTCATTATCCCGTTCCAAATGCCCGGGAAAATCAACATATTTAATTCCTCTATTTTTTCTCTTTTATTGTGACTTGTGTTTTTGATTTGAACATCCTCCAATGCATCCCTAAATCCCTAACTATTTACGTGAGGCGCATTTGCAGCAAGGCAAGACTCTTTTGTCTCCATGCCATGACATCTGCCAATAAAGTCCCTAACTAATATATGTAAAAATCTTTTCTATCGCTAAAAAGTTTTCTCAGGCACACTTTTTGACCGCTGGTTTATTTCCTTAAGTATAATGAGTTTCAAATTTCTATCCCGTTTACCTTATAACCTACTTGGAAACTTCCTAAACCATAATTCTAAAAAGTGGTTTAACGATGAATCTCAAGCTGTTGTTCGGACGGAATCATGTAGATCTACATTCTCACTTGCAGCTCTGGCTCTGTTTAGTGTAATTCTGGTTTATATCTTGTAATTTTCACCCATCTTTGGGAAGAACCTAACATGTACTTTGAACCTCCAAGCAAAGGCTCTTCTTGCTCTCAAATCCCATTCTGGACAAGGGTCCAAGGACTCCCCATTCATTTATGGACTGAGTCAACTATTCGCAGTATTGGAGAAGATATAAGATACATTGAAGAACTTGATATCAAAACAAAAGCAGCTCAAATGCGAGTCCAGATAAATAGGTTTCTCCCTCTAATCACAAAATATGTGGTAGTTTTTCCAAGTGGGAAAGAAATTACAGTTCACCTTGTCTACGAAAAACTTGGCAAACATTGCTTTCATTGCCTCAGACTTGACCATGACGTTAGAGACTGCGTGGAGCTTCGTAAAAGCTCGCCACGTAAAGCTTCCCCACCGCCACCAAGGCCTCCTCATTGGGAAGACGTGGCTGATGCATCCAGACCTACAAAACCAAGAAATAGTCAGCTTATGGAACCTTCATACGGTCGAGAAAGAAGCTACTCAAACCGATGTGAACCTCACAACACCTAGAGAGTGGAAAGAACAAAAACACAGTCTGGAAGCCGCATATTCAAATTTACCGGAAGGTCCTCAGAATTAAGATGGATAGAAATTAGCAAAAAGGATAAGTGCACCATACCTGAAAGGGGAGGTTCAAACTCTGCAAAAAACTCCACCCAACGTGAAGACTCAACTATTTCACACACACCTCCTAGGCCCTTTTACAAGGATACCACTGGAAGGGCAAATCATATGCCTCGAAAAGCCTTGGAAACTGCAAGGGAAGAACTTAACGAGTACATGAATCAGTACACAAACTGTGCAGAACCTTCATAAAATGCAGTAAGAAGAGAGCGTCTAAGAATAGCACATGAAAATGGACAACTTTAGAAAACAACAGCCAATACGGCTTGAGCTGCTCTAGCGAAGCAAAATCTAAGCGCTCATGAGGAAGTAGCTCCAACGGAAACACTATGAAGACCAATGTTTAGTAGATTTGGTCTAGTCGAAGTTGATCCACCTTTGATTAATACTAACATGAGTCATGTTTATGTCATCCCAGTAGCGGATATAGAGCATCCAGAACCAGTAGAGAGCCCAGTATTCAGCAGACTTGGCCCTATAGAAGAAGGTTTTGACAAAGATCATGCACTTTCGAAGCTAGGAACCGCCAAAAGAAGAGTTAGCAGACCTGCATTAAAGAAGAGGATTGATGGTAGTCCAAAACTCCTCCTGGGAGCAAATTCAAAAAAAACAAAATGCAATCCATAATTATACATCTCCTAGAGTGACTGCAGCTAAAGGAAATTCTTTCTCGTCAAGAGCAGACTTTCCCTCTGAATGAGGAGAACCTTATTGAGGTACAAGTAACAAGAGCCAAACCTTTTAAACCTTTTCAGGATCCATCGAACCTGCCCATTTAAGCATAATGAGTTGGAACTATCAAGGGTTGGGGAATCCCTTGACAGTTGGACGCTTGAGAGAGATGAGTTGAAGCTAATTCCAGATTTCTTCTTTATCTCTGAGACAAAAAATCCCGACAACTTCATACTCAAGGTGTTTGAATGGATGGGGTATAGAGGTAACACAATAGTCTCTCCACATGCCCGTGGAGGGGGAGGTCTTGCATTATTCTGGAAAAAAACATAGTGGTGGATGTAGTTTCAGCTACCCAGAATTTTATAGATGCGAAAATTAATCATGAAGGGAAGAATTTCTTTACTACCTTTATATATGGAGAACCATATGCGTCAAAGAGAAGGGATTTATGGGAGAGACTAACAGCTCTAGCAGAAACGAGAGCACTCCCTTGGTTTTTAACCGGAAATTTCAACGAGATTCTCAATAATGCTGAAAAATATGGTGGTTCAGTGAGAAGCGAAGCTTCCTTTTCAAATTTTTAAATGTTCATGTTAATGAATGATCTATTTGACCTGCCTTTCACGGGTGATTGCTTTTCTGGAGGGATTATAGATATTCACACTTTATCAAAAGCCATCTGGATCGAGCTAGGGCCGGGTGAGCTAAATTGTTTCCCATGGCTCATAGTGAATACCTTAAGTTCTGAGGGGTCGAATCATCGACCTCTATTCACATCATGTGCTCCCTATAAAAAAAAAAAGAGGTATGTTCTGTTATGACATAAGGCTAAGGGAGCAAAAGGAAGTCCAATATCTAATAGAAAAAACTTGGCAAGAAGATAACTCGCTCTCATTAAAACAAAGAATCTCAAGATGCATGAAAGAGATTATTTAGTGGCAAAGAGCAAACAAGTTGAATAACCTTAAAGAGTTGGAAGAAAAGAGAAATAAGCTTGACTCTCTAATGGCTGATCCTCAAAACCAAGAAGTTAAAATTCTGGAACTTAACAAAGAGCTGAAATAAAGCTTACCAAGATGAAGAAAGCTACTGGAGGCAGAGAAGTCGAACTTTTTGGCTGCAACTGGGTGATAAAAACTCGAGCTACTTCCACGCCATAACTCAAAGTAGAAGAACAGTGAACAGGTTCTCGGTAAATGAAAATGATGCAGGATCGCCTGTTTATAAGGAGAACAAATTAATACAAGTTATCACAAAATATTATGATGCTTTGTTCACTCGAAAAGCTGAAAACATAAAGGAAATTTTGGATGCTGCGTAATTACCATTGGTCACTGATGCTGATAATCAGTTTCTTACTTGCGACGTCACAAAAGAAGAAATTAGAGAGGCCATTTTTGCGATTCACCGTGATAGTATCACAGGCCCGGATGGCTTCTCCAATGGGTTCTATAAAGCAAAATGGCATGCACTGAAAACAGCTTTGATATGAGAAATAAGAGACTTCTTTCAGACAGATTAAATGCCAAAAGGAATCAATGCTACTCATTTATGGCTAATCCCCAAGATACACAACCCTAAAAAAGAAGCTGATCACCGACCAATAGCACTAGGCAACATGCAATACAAAATCATCTCTAAGATCCTAACGAGAAGATTACAGCCAATCTTAGACACAATCATCCCAAAAAAAAGTCGACTTTTACACCCGGAAGTGCAATTTCAGACAACGTCTTAATCACACACAAAGTACTTCATCATCTTAGAACTTTCGCCGCAGAGAAACATACTATGGGGACCAAAACAAATATGAGCAAGGCATATGATTGTGTGGAGTGGGATTTCATAATATTGGTACTCCTAAGACTCGGTTTCTACCCTAAATGGACTAACTGGCTGATGGAATGTGTAACCACAGTGACCTATTCAATCTTACTCAATGGGACAACAAAGGGTGAAGTCTTACCGCCTCGTGGAATTAGACAGGGAGACCCATTATCTCCATACATCTTCATTTTGTGCAGCTTAGTTCTTATTGGTCTATGTTCGAATGCGCTTAAAGATGGAAAGCAAAGTCCGAGTATCAATCATCTCCTCTTTGCTAACAATATGATGTTTTTCTGCAAGACAAATCCCAAAAGCGTGTCAAAATTATCAGAAATTCTTAAACAATATGAGAAGATATCAGGTCAAATTTTTAATAAATAGAAATCGGGAAAAATGTCAATTAAACATTGCAAGTACCAAAAATCGTTGATTTAATCTTAAACTTTGGATTAGAATAGACTATCACGTGATGGAAGAACAATGATATGTTCTCGTTGCAAGAAAGATGGACATAATATCAAGACTTGCAAAAATGCACCAGCAGCAATTGCAGAAAAGTGGTCACGAGGTCCACCAAGAAAAGATATTGTTAGTCATTTTTGCTTCTGATTTATCCTAATTACTCTTGATATATTTTCATTTTTTCTAATTTTGATTCACAAACTTTTACTTATAGGTGTCAGCATCTACACATGTTTCACAAATAAGAGAGGGCAATTCATCTTCTAAAAGTGGACTGAGACCATCACCACACTCACAAGCATGAATTGAATTATTTTCAATTCATATTTGTTTCTTTGGCCATGTGTGTTTTCAGATACATGTGAACACAATTATTTTTCTTGGTAGCTTTGCTGTTTTTGTTATTGTTTGGCTTTCATTATTTATTTTGTTAAACTCTCTGAATATTATGGTGTGAGCAACATTATTTTACTCTCTTTACTTTTTAATATGATTTATTACTTTTGCTTATGTTGATCTCAATATTATTAATGGTGAAATCATATTACAGTTCCATTTCCATGGTTGGTATTCTAGTTTTGGTTCTCTTAAATACGCATGGAGTTTATGGTTGTTCCTTATCGCTGTTTAGCCGAGCATAAATGTACTTATTAATCTTCGAGAATACATCATAAATCTTGCTTGATCTTTGTGATCAGAAGAGCCTTTGATATTTAAAATTCATGAGTTGTTGGTGTTGTGTTTACAGCTTAATTCACTGGCAATTGAGGTTCAAAGAGTGTTAGTATCAAAAGTAAGATTGTTTTAGTGACCATGATAGACTCATCATGTCATTGATTAACTCTTTTTCTCATGTATAAAATATTAATATTATTTATCTCTTTCTCTCTCACAAGTCTTTCTTCTTCTCCCACAAGTCTTTCTTCTTCTCATGTATGTTTCGTCTTTTTTTCTTATATTTCCTAGCACCAATTTAAAATGATTTGATTGGTTATCTCTAGAGCTTTGGTTCCATGCTCCGGATTACGGTGATTTAAACACTAAATTAACTTGAGCCTTAAAAGGTTGATACTTTAAAAGTTTGATTTTTTTAATAATATTTGTATTATTTTAGGTTTTTCTAAATGAGAAGATAGGTTCACGTTTAATTTTTTTTAAAAGCAGTAAGTTTGATATTTTTTAGGAGGTTTTCTATTTTTTATATGATTGTAACCACAAATTGGTCAACATGAATTATGAAACATTAATCTCCAATTCTCCATTCACCTGTTGGACAAAATACAAGACTCAAGACTAAAAAACACATTAAGCTTCGGATCTAAATAACATATTACTTTTTCTTTTCATTTGTTCCTGCAGGTAGAGATCAGGATCATGAAAACAATCACAATCTGCATCAATCAATCATCAAGTTACAAATTAAGCAAAACCTTTCTCCCTCTCGAGAAAAAAATAACGAATAAAATACTCCAAAGAAGATANAATAACAAAAAAAATACCCCAAAAAAAAAAAAAAAAAAAAAAAAAAACGCGTTGAAATGAGTTCCAAATTAAAGAGATAACAATGTTAAAAGAGTAGTAAGGGGTATCTCAAGGTAATAAACCAAACAACAACATACGGTTTTTCAGAGTTTTTATTTTGGTCCTAGTACTTATTATTATTTACATGAATTTCGTCGCCATAATTAATTTCTGCCACTTCATAGGCTTTGTTTTCCAGATTCTCAATCAACGGTTTCGGATAGTTATTAGCAACTGGGTCCCACAAAAAAAAACAGAAAAAAAAACACCCTGAATCTTACTATTCCTTCATAAACCAGAGCCATAAGAGGATCCCATACAAAAGAAGATTTCAATCTTATCGGGAATAAATTGGCAAAGATTCCGTCAAATAGCAAGAGAAGAGATCGAATCCTAGAATATACTGGTGCACAATAAACGAAGTAGTATAAAAAAGATTGAATCTACGAGAACCAAAATTCACACCATCAATCTCTAGAGTGAACTTAAGCTAAGAAGAAACAAAGTGGTTGTTGTGATAGAAATCAAACAAAACAAAGCAATTAAATCGATGTAAATTCAGATCAATAAAAGCATCAAGTTTAGGGCAATCATCAAAAAATCAAGGACACAAATCATGACACTATTCATGACACGATTCACAAACAATTCTCGAACACGAAACACAACTTTATAGCAAATCTACTTTCGTGGCATCGGCTACTATATCTAGCAGTATATCATTCTAAACTTCCATTTGAACCTAGAGTTCTAAATACGCATTAAAGTTCAAGTCTGATAAATTCACAATCTGCCTTAACATCAACTTCCGTTGGCTAAGAACAGATTGCTTATATAAGTTCTTTCAGGCATTGAATCGAACACTTTCGGCATGTTAAACAACCTAAGTTCATAAGCTAGGTGATCAATCTAACTTAAATGATCACCCAAAATTAGATGAAGAACACATTAAATATAAACCCTATTTGGCTCTACTTTATTGATTCCCTAAAATCCCTAGAAAATTATAAACTTGATTGAAAAACTACCTAGACATAATAAAAGAGAACAAGCAAAACAATTAAATGAAAGTCATACTAGATTGCTATAGAAAATAAACAGGGTTCAAAAATTTTCTCAAAAGCTGCAGAGTATAGATTTGTTTCCCTAAAACTTAAAAAAACAACGAAAAATAAAAAAGGATGTGTTCTGAAAAGTGGTTAAACCTAGTTTTACTATCACAAACTCGTTTTGGCACCACTTGAATCAAACCGAATTAAATTAGAAGCAAAATCATGGGTTTCTCTCAAAACTGGTCAAGATCAGTGGATATGGGGGTAGACCAATTGATCTCGTGGGGAAATTGGTATTATATCAATATTCAACGAGAGACAGCCATTTACTCCATAAATGAGTCGATGGCACAGCGTAGCAATAGAATTTAGCTCAATCTAGGGATTCAAGATAATTCAACCTAAAGATCTAACTCGCTCAATCAAGGAATTCGTGAAAATTACTTGAGACCGACTTCCTGTGATGATGAAAAGAATCAAATCAAGACAAGGGGATAGAGTTTTAACATTCTGTTTATTATTATCAAAGGTGCCCTTCCTTAGAACAATAGAACTCAATATATAGAGGCCTAGAGAAGGATTTCCATGACCTAAACAAAAAGGAAAAGATGCTCTAATTGCTTTAAAACCAAGCAACGTAAGTAAATGGAAACAATAAGGATAACAAAAAGGAAAAGATATAATATGGAAATATTGGCTATGGTGCTGCTGCATTAGGTCCCCCCAGCTGAGAAGGATTCGACCTTGATTTGGAAATGGAGTCAGGAGGAACAAAAACGAGATAAGTAATGAACATTCAACACATCAGAAGTGTTAATGTCAGACGGAAGACGCAACTGATACGCATTGTCATTAATACGCTCTAATACTTCAAGAGGACCAATCTTCTTAGTCTTCAACTTGTTATATGCACGAGCAGGCATACACTCTTAAGTAAGAACAGTCCAGACAAGATCGCCTTCGTTAAACACCAAGCTTCGACGATAAGAATTTGCAGCGGTCTTGTACTTTGCTGTGGCAACTTCTAGATTCTAAACTGTTTGGCTATGAATCTTTGTAATATACTCAATAAAGGTAGTAATGTCACCATGTAGAGGAGTTTTATTTGGTAGTGAAAAGAGAGCCGAAGGACCGCGTGGAATCATACCGTAGATAACTTCAAAGGGGCTAAAACCCGAAATCCTGTTAACGGTGTGATTATGAGAAAACTCGGCTTGAGGAAGCTTAGAATCCCAAGTTTTGATTGAGTCACCAACAAGACAGCATAGAAAATTACCCAAAGAACTATTCACCACCTCTGTTTGTCAATCTGATTGAAGATGATAAGCGGAGCTCATATCCAGACTTGTATCAAGTAGCTTCCAAAGTGACCACCAAAAATGTCCCAAAAAGCGAGAATCTCGATCAGAAACAATAGAGGATGGGAGTCCATGTAGACGGTAGATGGCACGAAAAAATAACATGGCCACTTGAACAACATTTGTTGTTTTCTAGCAGGGTATAAAATGAACCATTTTTAAGAAACGGTCAACTACAACAAAGATAGAGTCAAAACTACATTAAGTCCACGGAAGGCAAACCACAAAACCCACGGTAATGTTAGTCCAAGGTTGAATCAGTATTGGCAAAGGCATGTATAAGCCAGCATTAGTCGCATGTCCCTTAGACTTTGACAAGTAGTACAACGTTCCACCTCACAACAAAGTGTAGGCCAAAAGTACGAACTTGTAACAAGGTGTAATGTCTGATCACGCCCAACATGACCCTCACGGTGAAGCTTTGAGATCAGTTGAAGACGCAGGCTATATTCTGGAATACAAAGGCGTGTCCCATGAAACAAAAAGCCCTTAGACATAGTGAATTCGCTTGAGCGGCCAGAGTTGATAACATCAATAATCTGACCAAAATATGGTTAAGAAACATAAAGCTCTGCGAATGAACTAAAACTCGGTACTGAGACGTTCAAAATTGCTAAAACATATTGTTGATGACTTAGTGCATCCGCAACACGATTGGAAATTCCAGAAGTGTGTTTGATATTCCACGTAAATTGCTAACGATAGGCGATCTAAGAGGCATGGTGAGCGGAAAATTTGTCTTGATTGCCAAGACATTTCAGTGCATCATGGTCGGTATATAGGAAAAACTCTTTGTGAAACAAATAATGTCGCCAATGCTTAATAGGTTGAATGATTGCATAAAATTCCACATCATATGTATTATGTCGAGAACGAGCTCCCGAAATCTTCTCACTATCGAAAGCAATAGGTTTATTATTCTAGCTAAGGACAGCGCCAATACCTGATTTAGATGCATCACAATGAATAGCAAAGACTTGCGTGAAATCTGGAAGTGCCAATATAGGTGCGGAACTCAGCTTGTCTTTGATGACATCGAATACTTGAGAGGCCGCCAAAGTCTAGACAAAATCCTTTCCTTTGATACAATATGTAATCGGCGCCATGAGGCTGCTAAATTGAGGTACAAAGCAACGATAGAAAGAGGCTAAACCGTGGAAACTACGAGTTTCCGCAAGTGATGTTGGCTACGGCCATGATTGGATAGCAGATACTTTACTGGGATTAACCGCTAAGCCCTCTACATACACAATGTAGCCAAGGAAATGAACCGTACGAGTGCTAAACTCACATTTCTTTAAAGTGTCAAAGAAACAGTCACGACGTAGAACCTCTAAGATGGCTCGTAAATGGGATAAATGCTCGGTCAAACAGGAGCTGAAGATCAAAATATCATCAAAATAGACAACTACAAACTTCCTAATAAACAATCGCAAAGCTTGGTTCATTACACGCATAAAAGTACTTGGAGCATTAGACAAACCAAACGACATAACTAGCAACTCAAAAAGTCTTTCACGTGTCTTGAAAGCGGTTTTCCATTCGTCTCCCGGGCAAATCCGAATTTGGTAATACCCACTCTTCAAGTCTAACTTGGAGAATATATAAGCAACACCAATTTGATCAAGTAAGTCACTAAGACGAGGAATCGGGAATCGATACCGTACTGTGATCTTGTTAATTGCATGACTATCAACACACATGTGCCATGAACCGTCCTTTTTAGGGATGAGAAGCGCTAGGACAGCAAATGGGCTTAAAATTTCACGCAAAAACCCTTTAGAAACGAGCTCCTCAACTTGTTTGTGTAGCTCTTCATGCTCGCTAGGACTCATATGACAATGTAGAAGGCTGGGAAATATGGCATCAGGGACAAGGTCAATACAATGTTGGATGTCACGTAATGGAGAGAGATGTGAAACTATTAAAACGTGAGGAAGAAGAAATCAAACTTACCGTTGGAGAAAGAGTGGA
>OVAX01004596.1:0-12537 GCA_900406405.1 Lepidium africanum | reverse complement strand
TAAGTTTTGGCTGGGGATTGTTGAGCACGTGAGATTTAGGGATTTCAAATCAGTTCTTCTACTGTTTTGAGTTTTGGTTTGGCATTGGTATATTAGGGGTGTGGTACAAGTTAAAATTGGTTTGGTTTTATTTACAATATTAGGGTCACAATTAAAAAATTTTAAAATTGCATTTAAGGACTTATAATTTTAGTTCATTGTAATTAAGTACAAATAAAAAATTTAATCTATTATGTATAAGTTTGTATATTTTTATAGGCATTAACTAATAATTAATGTAGGAAATAGTATATTTGTTTAGTTTGTGTAGCTAGCTATATAATCTTGTATAGTCTATGTAGCTAGCAATTATTTTTCCCTCTGCTAACAATGATTTTCCTTGTTGTAGGATTGTAGAGTCGGTAAGCTTTTGTTCCAGGCTCAATTCCAAGGTGCACAAGAGGCTGTGAACAATTATCTAACTTATTAAGGTTCACATTCTCTGTTTTGGTATAAGCTAAACATCCAAAGACTTTTAGATGACTTAAATTTGGCTTCTTGTTTCTTAGACATTCATAAGGTGTCTGTTTTTGAAGAGCTCTTGTCGGTACACGATTTATTAGGTAGGTTGAGTGCCTTACTCCTTTTCCCCACAAGAAATTTGGAATTCTCATTGCTTTAAGAAGATTCCTAGTCATTTCCATTACAGATTCCTTCGTTCTACTACACCGTTTTGTTGAGGCATATAAGGTGCTATGAATTGTCTCTTGATTCCATTCTCTTCACAATACTTATGAAACTCTTTAGATGTAAATTCCACACCTCTATCAGATCTCAAGGTCAAAACAGTTTTGTCTAGATCTTTTTCTACTAATGTCAATTCTGTTGCCAAGTTTTTTTCTCTAATGTATCTAAACTTAGTTTTTGTTATTAGTAATTTACAACTATTTAAAGAAATGAAGTTAAATAACAAGTTCCATTAGTATACAATGCTTACTTTTTACGTTATACCGGTTTTGATCTACAAGATTTTCCAATCTTTGAATAGGTTTCTCTAATAATTTGCAATTATGGTGGTTTTTATCAATGGAAGTGGAAAAACAGTTTTCTTTTTTTTTTTTTTTTTTTTTTTAAGTTTTTCAAATAATAGGTTTAGATACTAACAAGAATACATTGATTTGATTTGTCAATTAAAAGTTTCTTACCATTAATCATTCCTCTTCGGTTTTCAATAAAGTTAATTTTATTTAAATTTTTGGTTAAATTTTTTTGCTATAAATTATCTATATTACAATCCGATTGTGATATAAGTTCCAAATTTGTAATAAATAATTTGTATATTTTGTCAATCATAATTATTTAGTATTGAGTCCACTAAAGCCCATAACAAAGCCCACCAAAATAATTTGTATATTATTTCAAACATAAATATTAATTTTTGAATTCGTATTAATATGATTTTATAGTTTATACATAGAATCATATTCTTCTATGTATAAACATAATATAAAAGAAAATAATAGTATGAATGAACATAATATAACAGAAAATAATAGAATGAATGAAATAAAATATATATTTAAGATTTTAGAATGGATGAAATATTGTATATTTATATATTATAATAAAATAATGTATTTATAAGTATAATTATTATGTTAGAATGAATTAAATTATGTTATAATGAATTAAATTATGTTGTTGCTTATGCTAAAGCCAAGCCCATTCTAATATGATCAAAATCCAAAGTATAAACGTATTGCTTAAAATATATCTAATACTAAAATTGTTTTTAAAGTTTCGCATTTTTACTATTTGTAAGAGATAAATGTAATGTCTGATTTGATGTAATGAATACATAATTTGCGTTAGTAAAAAAAAGAACTATTGATTTTTCAATATATTCTTATCAATTCGATTAAATAAATTTGGAAATACAATACTATTTATTTCCGTTAATGAAGCTCATATATTTAACCATATTAAACTCATATATATTCCTAATTAAAGCACAATATAACAATTTGGAGAATTTAGATTTTTGATTCTCCAGAAAATATGGTAACATAATCAGATTAAAATCATATTTTCGTATATTATAAATGCTTATAAATAGTATTCATACATCAATTAATCTATAAACCAATTGTGTCATTTTTTTCAACAAACAAAATTTCTCTGTTTCCCTATCCGAATTTTAGTCATGACTTTTTTTTGCTATGCCATGTCATCTTTTTTTTAATGTAATTACATGATGATTTATTGATTTTAATAGCATCTTACTGTACTGCAAATTCTTCAATGGATGTTTCTATCCTTAGATGTGTTTGCAAGAAATTTTGTGACCTATGTAATGAACGTCCTGTATTATACATGCTTTCGAGTTTAATCCTAGAGCTTTGTATCCGTTTGAGCACTACAAATTCTACAAAAAACTTTGCGATAGTGGCAATCCTGAAGCTCTATATAGATTGGGCATAGTTCAATATTTTCATGGGAATGATATGGATGGAGGTTTGAAATTCCTAAAAGAAGCTTCCGAAAAAGGTATTAGTGATGCAGTTTACGTTTATGGTGTTATTCTTACATGTATTGGAGGATCATCAAAAAAAAAGGAGGTGAACTACTATCTTCATTTATCATGCCTACAATGTCAAGAACCTGTCATAATATTGATAAGGCTTATGATCACGTGAATTGCTATATGAATCCTATCAATCCATATGTTTTCGTTCTACTGATGATGTTTTATGTTAAGGAGGAATGTGAATGTGATGATATGCATATAAATCGCCAGAACTATCCTATAGAAAACGTCACTGCTACTCTATGCCATGTAAGGTTTGTTTATGGGATTTCGAAGTCAAACGTCTTATCGATAGGAGCTACTTATTCAAGACTAAAATCTGCTGAAGATCAATTTTCCCTATCTAATATTATTTATGTTGTCTTATTGTTATCCAATTGTTATTGATTATTTTTAGTTATTTCATCTTTTCATATGTTACAATAATTTTTTTCTTTTTTTTTGCTTTAGTATTTAATATCGTCATTTTAATATCTTGATTCATATATTTTGTCAGTTTTACATTTGTTTATGTAAATAACATACTTCAAATACACATCAATTAACCAATATGTTTTAGTAAACTACAACTTCAAAAGACAAAAATAATGTAACTTACTAATCCCTATACAAACCTATATGTTCTTCCATTTTCTCTATTTAGTTTACCAAAATGTCATTGTCTGATTTTTTTGAAGTTTGCTTTATGGGCTTTGCTAAAGTATTATATTTTTGATAATTTTGGTTATTCTATAAAATATATATAGAAAGTATTGATCCTCATTCCATTCATAAAACTACTAGAGATATAATCGCATTTATATTTTTTATTTTCTTTACTTTTTTACGTTTTTTATTTTATTTTTTATTATATTGTTAAGTAAAAAGGATGAATACATAAATGTTAACCCTAATTTGTATCCTATATATGTATTGAACACATTAAGTTTCATTCCCTGTATTTCGTTTATTATTTTACATATTTTCATTATTCTTCCTCTTCCAAGAATGATTCTACAAAAATTGAAAATAGATTGGATTTATTTGCCCGATAATATACTTATTTCAATTGCTTTGCATTGTGTTAGTTCATCAAAGTCGTGTTTCCTAAACCTCCGTTTAGTATGCATTAAATTTTATGGCATATGTTAAAAACCTCAAGTGCAGTGTCGAGTTTCTCTATCGGATGATCTCTTCCTACTTGCTTTTGTTTCTTCTCAAACCTATTATACAAGGTACCAAAGTCTACGGAATAATGGAAATCCTGAAGCTCTGTATCGCTTGGGAATAATGTGTTATTTTTTTGACAACCGTAAAGCTGAAGGATTAATATTATTACATGAAGCTGCTCGAAGACATCTTCCTAAAGCCATGTATCTATACAGAATTATTCTCATATGTCTTGGTAATAAAGCAAAACAGGAAGATTTTAAAATCTTATCCTTTTTAATAAAGCCTCTAATGTCAGAAACCTTACAACAACTTGAAATATTACATGGATGGAACGAGAAATATGTCATGTGGCGTCACAAACGGTCTTGCTACAGCTTAAAACTAAATACTTCCAAGAGAAATGTCATTGTGATGGTGAAACTTCAAAGTTCCTGAATAACAACAATATATGGCATAAATATGGTGCGACTGAAGATATGGATACTATCTCTTCGTATATGTTTTGTCTATGGGACCATGAAGTTAATATTTTGATACCATATATTCTAAGATTTTAATTAAAGAATACTTTATCTTAAATCCTTAGTTTGGTTCACGTTTTGTATTCATTTTGTTACTGAGTCCTTAATATAAAGATAATAGAAATGGTAATTATGTATTACCGAATCATATTTATGTATTGATTTCCTTTTTTAAATATCTGTAGTTTTGGATTTTAATTACTCGAATCAGAAAAGAAAAAAGGTTTTTTTAAACCTTCGAATTATTCCCTTTTTAAATATCAAACATAACCCTAAACATTGTACTTGCAATACATTATAACATTCTTTTTTTTCCAATCTATTGTGATGGAGTTACCACGCAAAAAAATAAGAACAAATCAAATTAATATCCTCAATTTGGAAGATGATATGTTACTCGAAATTTCATCTAAATGTGCTTCTTATTCACTATATTTTGTACGTAACCTTAGATTGGTTTGCAGGAAGTTCAAGTCCATCTGTGATAATGATTATGTTCTATATTGTCTTTCAATGGATGAAGATCAATTTTCACCAAATTGGGGGATCCTCTCAAAAGCTACATCAGATATAAAAAGTTGAGACTCATTCGGAATCCCAATGTTTTGTACCGTTTAGGAATATTGGCTTATTTTTACGATAATCGTAAAGATGAAGGTCTAACATTTTTACGAGATGCTTCTGAAGGTGGTTGTCTTGAGGCTAAGTATCTTTATGCAATTACACTCATATGTCTTGGAGAATCTACTAAACATAAAGGTTTTACACTTCTATCCTCTTTTCTTTTGCCTCTTATGTCATCAACAATGCGGAAATTTCATGGTATTCGGCATCTGGTTTCCAAATACCTTAGTACTAGCCCCACCAATTCTGTTATATCCGAGTTCAAGGCACATTATGTCAGAGAGAAATGTAATTGCGATGGATCAACAACTAGGTTTCTTCATATGAGTATTGCTTGGCACACTATGGTGAAAGTGAAGCCATTTATTCCTTTTCTATATGTCGACCATTTTTATAGCATTATGAAATCATAAAAACTCTTACAGGAGAATACGACTAAAATCTAATATTTCATGTTTTCAATTATCAATAGCTTTATATTTTTTTAATCTTGCTTTTTTTATATCTCTAAATCCTTTATAAACTCTTTGTTATATTAATATTTTTTACGTTTGAGTATTTTTTATATTGGCTATATCGCTTTCTATTTAGATTACAAACTACTCTCAAGTCCAACTTATAAAGTAATTCAACCTTATCAAAATCTATCATAGAAGAAAAAAGTATTTTTTGTAAACATAGAATATACTTAGATAACTTACAAAGGAATGAGAATTATAATATGGTAATATATTAGTTTAGGAAATTGGATATTTAGATCATTGATATATAAGTAAAATAATCATATTTTATATTTTTTAAACAAAATATTTTATATTTTTTAAACAAAAAAATCAAAAGTAAATACCAAAATTGAATCTTAATTAAAAAATACCTATTCAGATTTCATATATCTTTGATTAGCCCAAAAGAATATTTATAATCTAACCTAAGAACATACAATCTCTAGCTATAAATCATACGGTTATGAATCCCAATTATTATTCGTAAGAATCTCTTGTGATTTGATTTTTTTTTGTATATGTCAAATACATTTGCTGATTGTTTTGATTATACGATTATTTGATATTTCTTTGGAGCAAAACATACTATTCGATTGGTTAACATAAACTTTTATATAACTAATTAGAAATTTGAAAATTGTTAAATGATTTGGCTTTCTATGATCCTTAGTTAGTAAATATATAACATAGTGATAATAATATAGTAGACGTAGAATGTTACCGTTATATTTATAACAAAATACATATGAGTTCAACAAACAAATATAATAACCGATTATAATATCACATTATATAAGTGTTCAAACATTCAAAATAACCAAACATAAATTACAGAAAAACATAGACAACTACTAATCGTTGGGGAATATTATTGAAAATTCGTAATCCCAAATGCATACTTCACAAGTTTCTTCTATAGATTCATGAATGCCATCATCGATATCATCCCATCCTTCGAAGTAAGGAAGAATCTCAATAAATCTCCCATCGCAATCACATTCTTCTGGGAAGTACCATTGTTGTAGAATTAACAACTAATTTTCACCTCTCCAAGTTAGCTGAGCTGGTCCATCCAAGATATGATGTCGTAGTTCTCCTACAAATTCTAAAGTTTCACCAACTGTTCCCTAAGTAGTGATCTTAGGACATTGTAACCTTCCCTTCTTGTGTTATCTCCTAGGCAAACTAATACAAATCCATAGAGCAGTGTGGCTTCTTGAGATTCACCTTTAGTAGCTCTTTTTAGCATATCTAAACCATCAGCATGGTTTCCATTCACAAAAAAAATCTCTTATACCACATCGTATAAAGCTTCAACATTTCCAGCATCACATAACCTCCTATGAAAATTGTTAAATCGATTATTATTTTTTTGCAATGGATAGAATGGAACATTACCAATAGATATGTTGCATAGAACTTCATTGTCGTCACATAGCTCTTTAAAATGTGGTGAAACAACCCTAACATTGTAAATCTCATCAATTCTTTCAAGTGCACATCTAGCAATGATGTTTGTTAGAATACTATCCAGTATGTCCATTATATGTGGAGTTTGAGCAATATTTCCCTGTAAACAACAACCAAAAATCCATGACCAAAAGTATAATTCTTCTAATGTAAATATATACCTATTATTTTTTCAAACGACTCATCATAACTCTTTAAATATAAACCCTAACAGAAATTAAACTTAATCCTTAACGAAATACAATGCTCCTCTCTTCAATGTTTTAAAATTTTTTTAAACACATTATTTTAGTCTTAGCGATTTCTTAAATTGCTATCCCTTATGTTAATAATAACCTTTTTGATTTTTTGTATATTTTAAAAATTTGATAGTAGAAGAACTAACCTTTTCCTCTGTCTGATTTGTTACTCCTTGTGGTTCCATCTATCAAAATGAGAAAAGAAAATAAAAATTTTAGGTTTACTATCAAAATCGCTATACAACTTATTCAAACATCAACTATAAAGCGTACATATGTGGTGTTACCTTAGTTTTTGTTCTTTTCTTACTTGATCCTTGAATTTCTTTGAAGAAGGCGAATGGATAATGGATTAATGGTTGTTCTGTTCCTTGCTCACGATTTTGATATGTAAAGACGAGACTTTCAAAATATTCTTTACCAAAATCTTTCTCTAGGTTGCGTATTTTCAACCATGTAATCATTGAAACGAGAACCAATACCGACTTTGGTATTATCAACTATAGATTTGATTTCTTTAGAATATTAGTAATTAATTTTTTTTTTGTGATAAGTTTGATTTAGTTTTTCTTTTTCGTCAGCAATAGATATCTTAGCTAAGTAATTTGTTGTAAAACGTTTATGCTATAATATTTATTAAAGATAACTTAGCTGATATAAAGATTAGTATATGTAACATCATAAATGAGATTTAACATATTTGTCATATTACATAATAGTAAAAGTTTATATAAAATAAATATATATTTTTATAGCTAAATTCTAAAATTAGCATATCATATAATAATAAAATTTTATATAAGATAAAATTACGGAAAGATTTTTCAAATAAATATATATGCATTAAAACGCATATATTTTGTTCATAAATACAAATATTTGTAATACAATTATTTCTAATTGATTCGCATTAACAGTTTTTTTTAAAAAAAGATATTACACAACTATTGAATCTAATATTATAAAATCTACTACATATATTAAGGAAATTATATAGTAGATTGATTCACATTAACAGTTTTTTTTAAAAAAAGGATATTATACAACTATCAAATCTAATATTATAAAATCTACTACATATATTAGGAAAATTATATAGTAGATATATTAGGGAAATTATGTAGTAGATTATTATGTATCAGTTAACATTTAATGTGATTCTAGAATATGATGTTTATATTCACCTAAACATTCGCCCAAATATTTACTATATAAAATCTACTATATATAACCAACTAGAATTGTGTTCTTTGATTAGTATCTATTCTCTACTTTTTTTCTAAAGTTTATTCCATGTATCCTCTTTTCAATACAATGTTTTCCTTTTTAATGTACTTACCAAATGATCTTTTAATAAAAATTGCATCATGTTGTGCAGCAAAGTCTTTCAATGATGTTTGTAATCTCAGATACGTTTGCAAAACATTTTATATATTGTGTATGGAAAATGCTGTTCTGTCTAAATTTCCTTTAGAAGAAGTTGAATTTCATCATAAAACTCAATCTCCTTTTCATCTTTATAGAAAATATCATAAATTATACGATCATGGGAATAATTCGCTGTTTTCACGTAAACAACAGAAATGCTGGCTTGAAATTGTTGAAAGAAGCTTGTGAAAAAGGCTATCTTGATGCAATTTACCTCTACGGTGTTATTCTTGCATGCCTTGGACGATCTTCAGAAAAAATAGGTTATCAACTACTTTCTACATTTTTGAAGCCTACGTTGTTACAAATTTATGATAACCTTCGATTTTTTCGTCTGCGTGTGAAACGCTATATGATTCCAATCAATTCATTTGTTTTCAAAGAATTAATGAAATCATATGTTAAAGGTAGCTGTCTCGCTTTTCATAAACCAATACATGACGATCGAGGCGACGACATTGAAATCTCTAAAGCATGTAAGATTTGTTTATGACATTTTGAAATCTATTGCACTCTTAATAGAAGCTGCTTATTTGAATAGAATATGTGATAGACATTCGTATGTTCCTATCTTTTTTGTTCTTAACTTTTCCTTTGAAATTTGTTAAGCTTTTATAATTCAGTTATTATATATAATTTTAAATAAATTGATATAAAAATAATATATAACAAATCACTACTTGTGAGTTTGCACAATCTGTATTTAGTCTCAATTATATAACAAATCACACACACATACACATATATAGATATATAAGTATATATATTTATATCTTCATCTACTATATATAAAATGCAAATAATAATATCGAATTACTAATATTACATAATTAAAATACATATTTTAAGAAAATTACATATACATAACAACTCATATTAATTGTAGTTACAATATTACGAAGAACACCAATTATTACTAAACAAAGAAAAAAAATACCAAATGTATATTAAGAAAATAAATAATCATAAAAGTTAAAAAAATGAAAACAAACATATCATCCCGTGCAACGTACGGGACATCATCTAGTTTTTTATATAAACATGTGTTTGAAATGGGAACCATCTGACCAGAAGGCTAAATAGAAAAACAAATCTAGTTTTTTATATAAACATGTGTTTGAAATGGGAACCATCTGACCAGAAGGCTAAATAGAAAAACAAACTGTTTACGTGGCTTTAGTATTAAGAGCTAACTAGTATATATTACATATTATACAAAGAATGTCATAATCAAAACTTTGTTTGGTTAGTTTGCAAATTATAATTTTTGGTTATTAATTATGCTAATTTCTTAAAATTCGAATAACATAATCAGTTGACTAATTAAAAATGATATTTTATTAACGCGTGTCTTGTATAGTGTAAATTGTTAAAAATGATATTTTATTTTAACGAGGAATCTAATCTTATTAAAATGGAGGTCTTTTTTTTAACAACCTCAATTTGTAAATAATTACAAAACACACTTTTTTATTTTTTTTTATTTTGACCCATAAATTTTAGATCTATCTTATGAAGTCTTTTCATATGTGAATAATTTTAGAAAGCTGCATAACGAACACACGATCACGAAAAACAAAAACAAACACACGATCACAAAGTAACGTCTACTCAACCCACGTTCTTCTGTTTTTGGTAACCCACGTTTTCACCACTTATAACGAAAACAACGATGCATCTTGAGTGAATCCTTGAAGGAAGATGGGAAGGAGAATGAAATTGAGGAAGAGTAATTTGATTGATGCAACGTAAAGGATCGATAGAGTTAGAGTTGGAGAAGATGAGAAAAGATAAGACGCTCCTTTAAATTTCTAATCACAATTGGTTCTTAAGCTTTCGGTAATTCATATCCTTTCTATTCAATTTTAGGGTTTCAGTTTTAATATAAGTGAAATCAAATTTATTCTTTTTAATCATGGTTTTTGCTTTGTAAATCATGTCTTTGATCGATGAAACCTCTACGGATGCTAGAATCTCCACCGAATGGATCTTCTCTTTGGAAAGTAAAAGACAATCGGATTTTTCTTCACAAGTACACAACACTCCGAACACAACCAAAATAAATGAACGATCAAAAAATTGAAGACTTTGGTTGGAGGATCTATCAGTACAGTCAAATATTAGGAGAAGCTCCAGCCATTGTTGAAGATTTCCGACCGCCTTCTTCGTGGCCTGACAAGGGAACAATTGAGCTGCTTGATGTTAAGGTACTCGGAAACAAATGCCATGTTTCTTACCACTTTGTAATTTTTTTCCCTGTTTCTTACTGTTTTGTTCTTTCTGAAGGTTCGTTATGCTGAGAATCTTCTAACGGTACTCCATGGGGTAAGCTGTGTGTTTCCTGGTGGAAAAATGATTGGCATTGTTGGAAGAACAGGAAGTGGAAAGTCAACTTTGAGTCAAGCTTTGTTTCGGTTGATTGAGCCAACTGCTGGAAGAATTACAATAGACAACATTGATATCTCACAAATTGGTCTTCATGATCTCCGCAGTCGCCTTGGTATTATACCTCAAGATCATACATTATTCGAAGGAACAATCCGAGCGAATCTTGATCCACTTAAAGAACATTCAGATGATAAAATCTGGGAGGTATATAGTGATATACATCATGTTGTTCCCCACTCATATCTACTTTCTGTTAAGGACCTGTAAATTGGAGTTTGATTCTCTTTTTTGGCTTACAGCCGCTTGATAAATCCCAGCTTGAAACATGTTACCGTTTTTCATTGTTCTTATATCGACTAGTGACTTCTTCATTCAATGATGTTTCTGAGAAATCAATTTTGCATTGACCATATTATCAATGTGCTAGCACATTCTCGCATAGGATCAAATTGGCAAATCATTATGTATTAAGTCGTTCACGTTGTTTCTTTATTGTACTTAACGATTGTGCTGCTTTGAAATTAATGATATTCTTGTTTTTACTGTAAAAACAGATATAGAGTTGTTACATGGTGTGTATTATAGAATTGTTGGTACAATATTGTATTGATAAAAAGTATATACATTGGGAGCCAAGGCTACTGGAGGACGTGAAGGAGAGCCGGGTTGATCAGTACTTTGAGGGAATAGAGGAAGAGGAAGAATGGGAGGATCTAGAGTTTTCGCAAAAAAATAAATTTTATGCTTTAGAAATCGCTGCTAAGCTCTGAACGGAGATTGGAGAAGGTGATTGATGCGAAACCTATTGGTTAGACACTAAAACCAATATTAATTAAGTGTTTAAACAATTGTTCTTTTTCTTTCTTTTCTTGCAGCGAAAATAAAATAGAAGTAATCTGTTTGCTCCATTCTAGGAGCACAATATTTTCAAGTTTCCTTTACTTTCTTTGATGCAATTTGCTTTTACGTATATGCAGACTTTGTAGTTATAATTTGTATTAAGTAATATGCTCGATAGAACGTTTGCAAGTGTCTAAAAGGAAATTTACAAGTCATTCATCATTCTGCACAGGTCAAACTTAGAAATATGATGAATGATAATATTCTATTTATAGTCAAACTGAAACAAAAGAATGTCGACCGTCCTTCATAGCTATAATTCATTTATTATATATAATCAAACGTTTTTCTTTTTCTTTTTTACATTTGCAGGTTCAGGTTCAGTTTAACCTTTGAAAAGCTTTTCAACTTACAACTTTAAATGTCGAAATTGATACTGTTAAAGAAGTGAAAGCTATATCTCAACTCTCAACCTTAGTTACTAAAAGATCAAACGGAGAATTCACCCGCAGCATACGTAATAATTCTTAAAATAATAATTAGTCATATAATGTAAATCGAAGATATATATATATATATTATTTTTTGAAGATGAAAGTTTTATATTTTAAAGTTTTAACCATACATAATTGTTGCTTCTGAAGAATGTGACGAATCCCCAAGGCAGTGTAGGTTGTGATCGCTAATGGTTATTTTTCATGGTGGAGAGTATGGATAGGACTTACACTACAAGAAAAGGAGGTTTAAACAGACGGATTTTCCGACGGATTTTTTTTCATCGGAAAACCGGACAAAATTTCCGACGG
>OVAX01004595.1:808-12549 GCA_900406405.1 Lepidium africanum | reverse complement strand
ATCTGACCGACGTGACCCGAATCACTACTCAAATTCTTCAATAAATCACTTGCATATTATTCAAAATTCAAATAAATACCGAAACCGATTTGTCTAAATCTCGGTTCGGGTCGAGTTTTAATCCCAAGACTAAATAGACATATAAACCATCATATTTACTGAGAAAAACTCGACGGTTAAGATTAATCTTTACCTATGTCAAATACATATTAAAGCGCGTAAATCTCTTCTTCCGGGAATATCTATTTGAACCAAATTCTCATCTCTCCCAAATAAAAGCATGATATGCAATTGAACTAAAGTAGGTACGTATGTATAACCATTTGGATTTTGACTATTCCAAACGATTCGTGACAGTTTTCTTAAATGGAAAATACTTTTGGTGAAATGATTAAAAAGTCTAAAAATTGTAATGGTTAAATTTCCACTTCCAATTTAGATGATTAAACCCGTAATACCATTACTGACTCAGAAGAAAAACGAAACTTGTAGTTTAGTGGTAATATTACAACAGTGTCATCATCCGTGAGTACGTAAATTGTTTATAGTTAAAGTTCACTTTTTTTGGATAGTTACGAAAAAAACATGACTCAATTATTCAAATATGCTGATTGATGGATCATGATGGAATATAAATATTTTGTATTTGTCAACTAACCACCAATACTTGATATCTTGATTTAAAACCTTTCAAATCATCATTTTGGCTTAAGCACAAACCTTTAACGAGTATGGGCCATACAACATGAACATAAAACCTACAGAACATTATACTCTATATTATTTCGGTGGTTTTCTCTTTATTATTATATTATAATATTTTCTTATTAGATAGAAAAAGTTTCTGTTAAAACTAAGAGTTCTTTTTCAATTCATTTTTTCAATTATTTTGTTGCTATAAAGAATTTTGTTTCAAAACTAAGAGTTTTTTTTTTCTCTNTAAAGAATTTTGTTTCAAAACTAAGAGTTTTTTTTTTCTCTACTAGAATTTGAATTTAAAAAGTCTTGTAATTAACTCCACATGATCTTATTCAAAGTTTGGGATTCGAAGATTGAGGTTTGGATGTTTATTTTATGGATTGAGTTTTATAGATTTCAGTTGTTAGCAAAAAATACTATTTCTAGTACTTTCATTTTCAAAACCAAACATTGATAGATTGAACTCCCATAATCAACCATTACATAGAGACTATTTACTTTACTTTCTAACTGAAGGACATTCGAATCTGTGCTCCCAAATCCTAATTAGCTACTTTTAGTATCTGATTTTGGGCCTGAGTCAATTGTTTTCAAACATTAGGCCTTTTAGATCCAAATTGTTTCCAAGTTTTAAGCCAGTTGAAACTGTATATGTTTCAAACTCCCCCATTAGTGAAAGCCATATCCATTTTTTTTTCGACGAAATTTATTTTATTAATTTGTACAAGCAACATCATTCATTACATTGTGAAGTAAGTAACCTGGACAAGAATCATAAATAAACCATCCAACGTGTTGATGTTGTACAATCCAACGAGCCAAATGATCAGCACACATGTTTGTATCACGATGCGAATAGTTGAAACTTACGTCTGAAAACCTATAACGCCGTTGTTAAATAACTGAGATATATGGAGCCAGACGTAGGTTGCACAATCCTTTTTTTTAATATCGTATTCACAACTTGACTATCTCCTTCAAAATCCACACACCTGTAACCAAGAGACCAGCTTGCTTGCATTGCCTATATTAAGGCGGTACACTCGGATTCTTCAACAGTGTGACGTCCTTGAAACAAACCAGTACCCCCATGAAGGAGAACACCTTGTGTGTCACGAATAATCTACCCTAATCCGGAGTGAACACTATTCTGATGATGAGAGGCATCATAATTTATCTTGACTCTGCCAACTGATGGTTTTTGCCACCATTTGGGCCTTGTAGCAACCTGAGTAAGCTGATGGTGATGGGACGATGCTATAGTTTTGAAAAGAAGCCATTCGTCAACATCAAAGTGAGCACGTTGGACAAGATCTTCAACAGTAACTGACTCTCGTGCATAATATAAGATATTTCTACTCTTCCAAAGTCTCCACATCAACCAAATTGGTAGATAACGACACTGGGCATCTAGATTGGTATTCTCTACCAACTGATGAGAAAATGTATTTTTACCTCAATTGGTTGTGTAAAATCATAGAGAAGTTGTGTTGGTATCCCAGCTCTCCTCCAAATAGCCATTGCATATGTGCACCCAAAAAATACATGATTTGAAGTTTCAAAATCTGAATCACACCGTAAACAACTATGATGAACATCAATATGCCNCTACCAACTGATGAGAAAATGTATTTTTACCTCAATTGGTTGTGTAAAATCATAGAGAAGTTATGTTGGTATCCCAGCTCTCCTCCAAATAGCCATTGCATATGTGCACCCAAAAAATACATGATTTGAAGTTTCAAAATCTGAATCACACTGTAAACAACTATGATGAACATCAATATGCCGTCGTTGCAGATTATCAGAGAGAGGCAAAGCTCTCGACCTTAATCTCTATAGAAAATGTTTTAGTTTAGGTGGGATATCTAACTTCCAAAGTCGGCTAGTTATATTTTGTGAGGGAAACAGAGGTGGCTGTGCAAAACCTGACTCTTGAAGTGCTACACGATAACTGGAGCGAACGGTGTAAAATCCATCACGTGTGTAACTCCATAATAGACTATCAGGAAGTGGTGGTGTTGGTATATAAATATGCTTGATAGTGTGATGATCTTGAGAGTTAATCTTCAAGCGCAATTAGTCTTCATCCCATGTTTTTGTGACATTGTTAATTAAATGTGGAATTGGGAGATTAGGATTCACACCTGGTAGTAGTTGCGGTGGATGAGGTGGTACGAGTGGTAACCAAGGATCTGTACCCATAAACATAGCAGTATCATCACCGATTTGGTGCTGTATACCTTTAGACAGTAAAGCACACCCATGACGTAACGATGTCCAACCATATGATGGTTGATACCCAGCTGATGCCGTAAGTAAATTCCCATGAGGAAAATACCTAGCTTTTAAAAGACGATATAATATACTATCTGGCTGTTGTAGTAGTTTCCAAGCCTGACTTGCCAATAAAGCTTGATTAAAACATTTAAGGTCCCGCAAACCTAACCCTCCTTCATGTTTTGAGCATGATAAATGTTGCCAAGATATCCAAGGTACTGAATTTTGACCCGGGCTAGTTCTCCACCAAAATTGGGATATGATGCGGGTAATTTCATGACATAGAACATCAGAGAGCTTAAAACAATTCATGGCATAAACAAGAAGTGAATATGCGACAGCCTTTATCATCGTTTCTTTACCAGCTGAGGAAAGAAATCGTGTTTCCCAGCCCTCAATCCGTTTACTAATCCTCTCTATAAGATAATGTAAATGTCTGGATCGAGCTCTTGACAATTGTTGTGGGAGTCCCAAATACGTTCCACCATCAGAAGAGTTACGAATGTGCAGGAAGTTCATAATTCTGTTTCTAGTTTGTGTGTACACTCGCTGGCCAAAACAAATACTTGACTTGTCCAGATTTACCATTTGACCGGACACTGCTTCATATTCATCAAATATATTCCGCAAATATAAGCTATTTTGGACATTAGCTCGCAAGAAGAATAGAGCATCGTCAGCAAAAAATAGATGAGAGACGCTTGGACCTGTAGGCGAAATTTTGATTCCTTGAATGTGACCTTCTTCCTGACTTTTATCAAGTAAGATACTGAACACATCAGAACAGAGAATGAAGAGATATGGAGATAGGTGATCCCGTGACAGATTCCCCTAGATGGTTGGAAATCACCAAAATGTTGTCTATTAACTAGAACCAAAAAATATGTGGTTCTAACACATTCCATTATGAGAGCTACCCATTTAGTTGAAAAACCTTTCTACACAAGGACCATCTCAAGAAATTGCCACTCCACCTGGTCATAGGCCTTGCTAATGTCCGTTTTAACAACCATATATGTCTTTGATACATCTTGTTTGGTTCGTAAAGCGTGGTGTAATTTGTGTGCCACCAAAATATTCTCAACAATATTTCTACCCGGAAAAAACACAGCTTGAATAGGTGATATAAGGTCAGGAAGAATTGTCTTTAATCGATTCACCAATAACTTGGATATGATCTTGTAAACCACGTTACATAAACTGATGGGGTGAAAGTCCTGCATCGACTTTGGTGTGTCCAATTTAGGTATCAAGCAGAGATTGGTTTCATTCCATCGTGGAGGCATTGTATGAGTTGCCAAAAATCGTTGGATCTCTAACACAATTGATGGCCCAACAGTAGTCCAATAAGCATGAAAGAAAGAGGCATTAAACCCATCTGAGCCTGGGGCCCGATTACCTCCAATAGAGAATGCAGCTAAACGAACCTCTTCAGCCGTAACAGGCTTCAGGAGCTGCTCATTCATCTCAGCCGTGACTACAGATGGAATGTGATTACAATATTAGAGATGTTACCCGTTGTTGAAGATGTAAACAAATCTTCATAAAATCGTATTGCTTCCTTTGCAATATTTGAACTACCAAAAAGGGAATGACCAGCCTGATCCTTGATCATAGTGATTCGATTTGTGCACGCCGATTACACGTAGAGGCATGAAAATAACGAGTATTACGATCGCCCAAATTCAACCAATCATTTCTGCTCTTAATTTTCCAATATTGCTCTTCAGCTTGATGTGCCATAAGTAGTTCCTTGCGTAAGTTATGAATCTGAGACCCGATAGCGTTGGGGTCTGTGTTAGCAACATTTAAACGTTCTGTAGTTAATCTGATTTGCTTTGCCGAGTTCTGTACATTCAACGTTCGCCAACAAGAGATACGCTTACGACAATTCCTGAGATTCTCCCAAGTTGATACCGAGGAAAGAGCAGCAGACTCTGAATAGGGTTGTATCCATGTAGCTGAAATTAATTGTCGAATCTCATCATTAGTGCACAATCGTGAATCAAAACGAAACCGCTTGGTGAGAGTTTCATGAGATCACTTGATGTGTATGACTGCTGGTCTATGATCTGATTCTAACAGAGGCAAATATTCAACTGTCGATGCACTAAACTGATTCTTCCAGACTATATTACCCATCACTCTGTCAAGCCAACACTCAATGACACTATTCCCTTGTCGACCACACCACGTCATGTTATTCCCGGTGTAATTTAAATCTGATAAGTCACAATGATGAACTATATTCCTGAAGTTATGCAGACTCCATTGTTGCCTAACCCAACCACCACGCTTCTCATAAGGATTTAAAACTTCATTAAAATCCCCACAAAGGAGCCATGGACCATTCTGATTGACTGCCAAACGCTCCAATCTTTCCCAGAGGTAATGTCTATATTGACGTACTGGATGACCATAAACAAAGGAGAAGTAGAAAGAGTCGTCATTATTATTAAGATAACAATCAATAAGTCTCGAATCCTAAGATATGAGACTTAAATTTACATGACTCTTCCAGAACAAAGCCAAACCCCCTCCTAAACCTTGTGGGGAATAACAACAAACATTATCGAAACCAAGTACAGACGCGAGATCACGGATTACATCATCAGCATTTTTTGTTTCTACTAAAAAGAGTATGTCTGGGTTGAAAGTAGTCTTCAAACCCTTTAGACGTCGAACTGTCAGAGACCCTTTAACACCCCGACAGTTCCAAAAGGTTGTAATCATGGCTCCCCCGGTGGCTTTTGGTCCACTGTACCGTTGCTATTTAGGGTTAGGGGAGACGTAGCGCCTCCATTGACAGTGACATGAACTTCATTAGCGAGAGGGATCTGGATCCAATTGCGAGTCTCCAAAATATGAGAACGCCGACAGACCTGTTTGGTTATATTCTCCTCATCGTCATGTGTAGTTTCAAGCGTATCAGAGCGAACAATGACTGGATTTACATGGACAGACTCAGTAGCATCAGTGGCTTTACGTTTCCTTGGAAGAGAAGAACTTGCATCATCAGCATTGTGAGCATCGTGCATTTCTTCTGGTAAAACAGGGCTATTACCAGAACCAGGAACATTATAATCTTCATTATTGTTGTCATCATCATGACGAGAAGAATCGCCATCACCAAGGAGAGGACAATCACTTACATCGTGAGAGAGATGTCCACATTTTGTACAGAAGTTTCAGAGTCTCTAAACTCAAAACAACATCCATGTCTCCAAACCTCACGAACATTCCAGAGAAGACGAATGCGCACATATTCAACCATCAAAGCGCCTGTACCATCAAAGTCTGTCTCGAGAAAGTGTCCCAATTGAGTGCCAAGGTGTTGAATTAGACGCCATATCCATTTGCTATCTTCGAATGTTCTATACTTCATCTCTATGCTTGGTTAATTTAATTTGTATACTGCTCTAAACTTTATATGATCGTATATCTGAGTTTTGGACCGACCAAAAATAAATGAATTTTTAAGTTTGTTCATGATGATATGTTTAGTAAATATACCAATTATAATATTTTTTTTTCAAAAATACTCCATATTAGATAGTATATGATTAAAAAACATGTTTTTAAATTTGTAATTCTCTTGTTTAAAAGGCAAAATTACAATGGGCATATTTCAAAACTACTGAAACTAAATAAAGTAATCATAGTTGAAACAAATAATTAGAGAAACACCATGAAGGAATCCCAATTGAAACAAACAAGCAATATCTGGAAACAAAACAAACAAACAAACAAAAAACTTAAACAAAACAATTATTCTTGAATCTAGAGTTTTAATCAAATCATAATCAAACATAAATCCGTCAGACGCCGCTGATTTACGCTTGAATTCATAATATAATTTATGTTTGATATTCAATTAATCATAAAGATATGCAAAGCTGTCAATTTAATTTTATTCTCGTTTGTAATCCTTAAAAAAAGTACATTAAAACAGCAAATACTCGTTAGGGTATTATATTGTTATTATATTTTGTTGACTCACCAAAATAAAAATTACGACTCGTGTTTACGTACGTCGGCTATATAATCAAGTTATATTAATATAATTAAAATCAAAAAGTTAAACTTTTTTTTCACAATTAGATCCGACAAGATCCAATATATAGCCTACCCCGTATTTTAAATCGGTGTTCTGAATTATTAACTGAATTATGTTAACTACCAGATTTAGAGTAATTTGGCAAAAAAATTAATCTTAATATAATTAAAAATATTGAAAAGGAAAACTCGGGAATTTTCGAATTTATTAAGTTTTCGTCTTAAAGTCTTAATTCGTAGTTTAAACCTTTATTCAAAAAAAAGTCTTAATTCGTGATTTATTATTGCCAGCACGAATATTTGAGGATTTCAGTGACAAAATTGCCAGCGTAAATTAACTTGGAATTTACGTGAAAGTTAAATATAAATAGGAACACAAAAAACAAGCAAAGTCTCGTGAGACAGAGAAAGAAAAAAAACAGAATATATATACACTCACATCTTTTCTTCTTCTCGTTTTTTCCGCAGAGAAAAAGCAAAACAATGATGGATTCTCAGTTATGGAATTGGATCTCGCCTCTATTGATCTCCGTTCTCATCATCTTTGTCTTCGCTTTCTATGGATTCTTCGTTAAGCCGAAACGAAACAGTATCAAACACGATCGTACCGTTTCTACCGTCACATCAAACGTCGGATCCGTTAATATTACCGGAGATACTGTCGCCGACGTTATTATTGTTGGTGCCGGAGTTGCTGGTTCTGCTTTGGCTTATACTCTTGGAAAGGTCATTTTTCATTTTCCTTCTCTGTTTGATTTGACACTGTAAGGATTTGAATTAGGTGGTGAATTGTTTCGTGGTATTGATTCTGTATAAGAAACTGAGAATCGTGAAGGTTTAAACAAATGTTTTTTTCGTTTTAATTGTTGCTTAGTCATTTCGAATTTTGGATTCTTCGTTTATGCTGAGGTAGTTCTGGTTTCTTGGATTGATTGAAAGCTTAATTCGAATCCAACATTTGGAGATTATCTCTGGAATATTCAGTCTTCTTTTTCTGCAATATGCACGAGTTCTCGTGATTAGCGTGGTCAACAAACACTGTTTGAGATTTATCTTGGGAAATGTTAGAATTTATTGTTGTTCATTGACTTTAGTGGCTAATGTTAAGGTATCGAAATGCGGAATTAACTACTTTACAATGTAGGTTTTTATGGTGCTATGTGTCTAGGCATTTTTAATGCCCATTGTTAAATGAAATCAACTGCTTCTTAATTTGACAGTTCACTTTGCAGCAAGAAATGCTAATTTGCAATGTTATCTGATCTCATGTNTATAGGGTTTTATGGTGCTATGTGTCTAGGCATTTTTAATGCCCATTGTAAAATGAAATCAACTGCTTCTTAATTTGACAGTTCACTTTGCAGCAAGAAATGCTAATTTGCAATGTTATCTGATCTCATTGTTTAGGACAATCGCCGAGTTCACGTCATTGAAAGAGATTTATCGGAGCCTGATCGCATTGTTGGAGAGCTCTTACAACCTGGGGGTTACCTTAAGTTACTGGAGTTGGGAATTGAAGGTAAAGAAAGATTTAGTTGAGAATCTATGGGGCAATTAATCGTTACCTCTAGTTTGCTGTTTTGTTATTTACTACATTGGGGCTGCTATCTACAGATTGTGTGGAGGAAATAGATGCTCAGCGTGTTTATGGTTATGCACTTTTCAAGGATGGGAAACGTATTCGATTAGCTTATCCGTTGGAGAAGTTTCACGAAGATGTATCAGGGAGAAGCTTTCACAATGGACGCTTCATACAAAGAATGCGGGAGAAAGCTGCTACACTTCCCAAGTACGTTCTTTTCTTCTGTGAACGCCTTTTAAGTGTTATGTGCCTTTTATACACTTGCTTTCTCTACCTAAAATTTTAAAAAATTTGATGGTATTGATCCTAAATTTAGAAATAGTGTATGATAATATTAGATGGAGATATGTAAAACCTTGTATATATCACCTATCCATATAGTTTTTAAAAATAGTTCTTGGTCGATTGATTCACTGATCTGTTTTGATTTGAGGCAATATATTCAGATAATAAGCCATTCTTGTCACTGCTAATGGTTGTTTCTACTGATATACTCCACAGTGTTCAGCTAGAGCAAGGATCTGTTCTTTCTCTTCTAGAAGAGAACGGGACTATCAAAGGTGTGAGATATAAGAACAAGGCAGGAGACGAACAAACAGCATTTGCAGCTTTAACTATAGTTTGTGACGGCTGTTTCTCAAACCTGCGTCGCTCTCTGTGCAATCCTCAGGTAAGTAGCTGTTTAATATTGTTCTCTGTTTTCTCATAATAGAATTTACTTTCAGCTGGATATACATAAGCAGAAAAAATAACTGCATTAGCTTAACACAAGTAAGTTATATATGTCTGTCCTATCTTCACACAGGTTGAGGTTCCTTCTTGTTTTGTCGGTTTGGTCTTAGAGAATTGTAATCTCCCATATGCGAACCATGGACATGTGGTCTTAGCAGATCCATCGCCAATTTTGATGTACCCAATTAGTAGCACAGAGGTCCGGTGTCTGGTTGATGTTCCTGGTCAAAAAGTACCTTCCGTTGCAAATGGTGAAATGGTTAAGTATTTGAAGACAGTTGTGGCTCCTCAGGTATGGATATTTTTTCCCGCTTTGCACCTCTCTTCATGTTGCATTTCTTTTGGGTTGTTGGTAAATTTGTGTGTTTCTCTCTGTTCTAGATGCCCTCTGAGGTCTATGACTCTTTCATTGCTGCAATTGATAACGGAAACATTAAGTCCATGCCAAACAGAAGCATGCCAGCTTCTCCTTATCCCACTCCAGGGGCTTTGTTAATGGGAGATGCATTTAACATGCGTCATCCTCTAACAGGTGGAGGAATGACAGTCGCATTATCTGACATTGTTGTCCTGCGTAACCTTCTTAGACCATTGCGAGACCTTAGCGACGGTACCAGTCTTTGCAAATATCTTGAATCATTTTACACTCTCCGGAAGGTAAAACATCATCAAATTGTAGAGCAACTATGATAGTTTTGTTGTCAAAGTGTTTATGAACCATAGTTTGAATATCATTGATTTGCAGCCAGTAGCATCAACAATCAACACACTAGCGAACGCTCTATACAAAGTGTTTTGTTCATCAAAAGATGATGCAAGGAACGAGATGAGACAAGCTTGCTTTGATTATCTAAGTCTTGGAGGGATGTGCACAAGTGGACCAGTATCTTTACTCTCGGGTTTGAACCCTCGACCACTAACACTAGTCTGCCATTTCTTTGCGGTTGCAGTTTATGGAGTCATTCGGTTGTTAATCCCATTCCCTTCCCCAAAACGAATCTGGCTTGGAGCCAGATTGATATCGGTATGAATCACATTATTCATTTTTCATCAGTCTTTAAGTTATATCGGTTCAATCTTAATGCATACAGCAATGAAACGCAGGGAGCATCAGGGATAATATTTCCGATAATAAAGGCGGAAGGAGTAAGGCAGATGTTTTTTCCAGCAACTGTACCTGCTTACTACAGAGCTCCTCCAGTTAAAGCAGAAACCAAATGTTCATAGTTATTGCTAATTCTGTCACATAAAATGTCATCCAAAAAAACTGAAAAAGNAGCTCCTCCAGTTAAAGCAGAAACCAAATGTTCATAGTTATTGCTAATTCTGTCACATAAAAAATGTCATCCAAAAAAACTGAAAAAGAAAAAAAGCATAAAGATTGTGGATTGCATTTGCTGATTTTTGTTGTGAATTAACTAGTGTTTCTTCCTTAAACGTATTGAAAGTGACAAAATTGTCGATGATTATTTTCTGTTAAATCAGTTTTTAAGTTCTATGAGTTTTGCAGTCGCACACTGCAATTATTGTTTCATTTTACATCTTGATTTTAAATGATTCATTCTGCCTACGTAATATGTGATTTTGACATCATTCAAAGAAAAATCCCAAACGTACACGTTAATTCGATAAAAGACTCGCCAAACTAAATTGGAATGTTGGGCTAGCTGGACCTCTTCAGATTTCTTACTTACTATCACTGAGTCGTTAATTTCTAGTTCTTTTAGATGTCGCAATCCCTTAAATAGACTGCAATTTCCACTGAAAAATTAGTTTGAAAGAAAGTAACTAATAATCTAAAAATTACTTTTGTATAAAGATGATCTTTCTGAATTGTATTCTCAAAAGATTGTAAAGCTCCCATGTATATAATTCACATTCACAAGCAAAACTTTACCCATGTCACACTAAAGTCAGTAAAAATATAAGAATCCATCAATAGCTTGATTCTTTTAGTACAAAGGATCTCTTCGTGGTAGTAGGAACCTCCACCTAAGTTAATAAATTATAAATCATTATCTTGAATTACGAAATTGTTTTTTTTTTTTTTCACGAAAGTTTAATTTCTGAGAGTCATGTTACTCCCGGTAATAGTCTAATCGGTGGCAGAAAACAAGAAAACTGTTTTAAATTTACAAAATAGTAGAAAAAATTGTAACATACACATGATCTATCTTTAAACCTAACGTTTTGGAACTCTCCCCATCGTGGCAGAAAAATAACTCTTTTAAGATGAATGACAAGCTAATTAACACTTTTCATTCACTTTCCCGAACTTCATGCATGAGATGTAGAATAGAGAGATTGATCCGGCTACAAACTGAGCTTTAAGAGAAGAGAAAACTCCATAGATGAATTTGTCCTCAATTAGCTAGCAAAAAAAAAAAAAAAA